>NQII01000304.1:306571-342473 GCA_002778355.1 Clitarchus hookeri
GGGGGGGGGGGGGCTACACGATATTAGGCAGGTGTGCCAGTTTGTTTGGTTCTTCAGAGTAGTTGAGCTTTACACGTGATCATCAATGTACTTTTTCTGCAATATGCGTAATGTTTTCTGGTTAATGAGATGCACGCTCATACAGCGTTCGCTTATATGTATTTTTAATTGTTATTCCTAATAGTTATTTTTCTGAAGAGTGTTTGGAGGCACTAACTTTCAAAAAAAGCCACTGAGAAAAGTTCATAACTATGTATACTCTTTAAACTTTAACGATCTTGAAGAGCCGGGATAAACATAACCAGTTTTCTTCATGATTTGTTATAAATCGGGCTTGGCAATACATTTATAGTTAATAAGCAGGGCAGTGAGAACACTGCCAATTTTTTTACACGGATTAGTGTAAACGTTATACCAAATTTCGAAAGTTAATTTTTATTCTTACCATTATTAGTGTTAAAATAAAATTTACCTCTATTTTTTACTAGTTTTAATAATTCATTAAAGATAACTGCATTTACTGCTTCAAATGCTTATTCATTCCTTTATTGAAAAAATGTATATTATTGATTAATAGCAACACTTNAAAAAATGTATATTATTGATTAATAGCAACACTTTCATTGCCATACGCTTTTCAGCTACTGCTCCTAATGGGTTGATAATTTTGAATCTATACGCCTACGTTTCAGCACAGGTTCAGTATTTATTTTCCGTCAAATTGATTGTTGAGAATCTTATCAGCTGGCTAGTTGCTGTAACGGATGCAAATGAGTATGCCTGTCAGAAAGTATGTAGTATCGAGCCGAGTGGAGTGTGCTTATAAGCGCATTCCTAGGTTCGGACACAGACTTAATGACACTTTAATCGACAAATATAATGTACTGAATATTTGTACGAACAGTCACCTTTGTAGGATCACAGCCCCAAACTGTAAACACTGAGTANCAAATATAATGTACTGAATATTTGTACGAACAGTCACCTTTGTAGGATCACAGCCCCAAACTGTAAACACTGAGTCACATTGTAGACCTTCGTGCGTCTAACATATATTTCCCGACTAGTGATGTAGTGAGCAATCATTTCCTGTCCATTTCCTTTCACACAAAAACGGAATGAAAACACTACAATGATGTGTGACATAATTCATGATTATTATCAAATCTGTAATTGCAAGTGCAAACAGTACTCGCATTTTATAATTTGCTATAGTACAATAATAAATTATAATTAAAAACAATGACCCCTATATATATATGATAATTCATGTTCGCAAAGGTAAATCAAACCAAAAAGTAGATGATATCGCTGCAGGTTTCAGAANTATATATATATGATAATTCATGTTCGCAAAGGTAAATCAAACCAAAAAGTAGATGATATCGCTGCAGGTTTCAGAATATACAGAATTCTACGACATAAACGAAACACATGCCATGGTCGCTACTAGAAAAACAAGAGTTGGGTATTTACAGCTGCAATGAAGGCTGGTAACTCGCATGTGACAGACTCGCGTTTAGCAGAACGTGAACGAACACGTGGGTGAAGAACTGCGGTCAGGGTGATGACTTACTTTTACCGGATTCGGAACTGCTAACAACGCTTGGGTGGCGAGGTATTTTGACTGCTGCGTCGTCTGCTGCCTGCTAACTGCCAGTCGAGAACACTAGCGCTCCTCTGAATCATCCCAAGAACTAGCATAAATTGTAGAATTGAGATAGTTTGGGCGGCTGTTAACATCGGGGACTTGAGCACCGATGAGGGTGAAGCGATGTGAGTATGGAGCAGCACCGGAATGCAAGGGCGGGGGAAACGGAAGATCCTTGAGAAAACCCTCTGACCAGTAGCATCGTCCGGCACAATACCAAATACGAAAATCTAGGAGTGACCTCGCCTAGGTGGGAGGTGGTCGCTCTGTCCGCTGCACCACCGTGGCCTCAACATAACCAAGAATTAATCATGCAAGATGCAATTTGTTAATGAATTTAATGCATTCAGTAGTTACTTCAGCAGCCTAATTTTAGTTTAAATTGGGATAATGGTAATAAAAATATGCATTTGTTCACATGTGACTGCTGAAAATGTGTTGCTTGGCAAATGTGTTGGTACTCTATAAGAGCTAACTAAAATATAATATTTAAGTTTAATATTTAAGATTTTATTTTGAAGCATGGCGGAAAAAAGAGTTTGTCAATATGTGTACATGTTTAATGCAAATAATAAGTTGCTCCAGCATTCCAAGTTCGGTTCAAACAGGTTAGTAGTTCTTGAGATGAACAGTAAAATGTATTTTCTTATTTCTAATTTGAACAATATTTAAAAAAAATTGCCTGACCAGAGAGACTTTTATTTAACATATTTTATTTTCGGAGTAGCCACTGCCAGTGTACCAAATTTTGTTTAAATGGTTTCTAATGGTTCGACAGTTGCGGCATACTAACACAAAATATTCATAAAACTGCCATTTTAAAATGTGTATTATTTTCTCTAATTGTGTACTCTATCATGTTAGGTGTCCTACCACGGGAAATAAGTAGGTCGAAGTTGGCGGGAATCGGTTGAGCATCCGGAGATATGATGTAGTTTATTGTTTTAGGCAACATTATCATATAAAATAGTCTTCACAAAGATATGTTGTAGCATAATTAATTTTAGCATAACTATTATTAGCGTAACAATTTTGGTTTAAATAACTGGTTTGGCAAATGTGGCACACTTGTCATAAATATTTATAGAGAAGCCATTTTCAAGGAGTCTGATACAACGAATTCTCCTAATTTTAAGTAGCCTATAGCTACTGTTTGAGTAATTCTAATATTATATAATAGCAATATTTTTCAAGTAGCGACGTCCCAAAATGAGAGACCATTGGAGATCCAAGTTAAATTCCATCCTGACATTGTGAATATTGAACATAAAATATTTGGTTCAAATCACAGTTCGTGAAAAATATCATAGCACCAATAATTTATAGCTGCCAATTTGAAAAACAAACCATCCGGTACATAATTAACTACGAAAGTAAGCTGTCCTTACTGCGTTTTATAAGTTGATCGAGTCAGGTACAATTCAGTGAATAGTTTCAAAAGTCTCAGGTAAGTACGTGCGCACACACTGTAACGTTCGGCCGTTTACACTGCCAAATGTTACGTTGCCACGTCTAGCTCAAGGTAGAAACACGAGACTCAGTGAATGGACGTCGATTAATTAAGAAAGAAGTTCCAGATTATTTTGTTATATATATTTATTTAACTATTGAAGTTTCACAGTTCTCATACGAATTGCCGGTATGCAGAGTACAAACCTCTCACAGATAAATATAAAAGTACAGACCAGCGCCACAGTCGATTACAGATTATTAATGTCTCAAAACGTCCAGCGAAATAAATATAAAATGTGTCAACCTCTNCCAGCGCCACAGTCGATTACAGATTATTAATGTCTCAAAACGTCCAGCGAAATAAATATAAAATGTGTCAACCTCTCACACCGGCAGAGAATTAAAATAATAAAGTCTAGTGGCCGATGTGGGAGTTTAGCGTCACGCCCGACGTGACCTAANCACACCGGCAGAGAATTAAAATAATAAAGTCTAGTGGCCGATGTGGGAGTTTAGCGTCACGCCCGACGTGACCTAAACGAGCATTGTACTACGGAACTGAAGGGTGACTGTCCTCGCAGGCGACTGACTTGAAGTGAATTCTTCTGACGACTGACTAAACTGCTCGAAGTGAAGCCTCGACCTGTCCTCAAGGGCGACTGACCCGAAGTAAGTGCTTCCGACGACTGACGAAACTGCTGGAAGGGCGACAGACAGACGCGTCTTTTGTTCTGCCTCTCGCCTCCCCTCTCCTGAGACAAGGGCACGGCCACGAACGCTTTCAACACGTTATCGACACTGCTCTGCACGAAACTGCGTTGTAAGAACTAAAACTGTCGATGCCGCCGTCAACATCCAAATAAACTAACCTCTCGCACAACAAAACTGCGCCGGAGAAACTAAAACTTGTCGACGTCGCCTGAAAGTATCTAATTAATGCTGACACTTAACAAAACTCCNTGAAAGTATCTAATTAATGCTGACACTTAACAAAACTCCAAAGTTCGAAACGAAAACTGTAACCGTCCACCCGATAACCGTAAAATAAAACAGCAAATGTCTGCCGGATAAACAAACTATCACGGGAAACGAGCCATCACGGCTTTAAACTTTAAACCCGATAAAAATATTACGNTCCGACGACTGACGAAACTGCTGGAAGGGCGACAGACAGACGCGTCTTTTGTTCTGCCTCTCGCCTCCCCTCTCCTGAGACAAGGGCACGGCCACGGACGCTTTCAACACGTTATCGACACTGCTCTGCACGAAACTGCGTTGTAAGAACTAAAACTGTCGATGCCGCCGTCAACATCCAAATAAACTAACCTCTCGCACAACAAAACTGCGCCGGAGAAACTAAAACTTGTCGACGTCGCCTGAAAGTATCTAATTAATGCTGACACTTAACAAAACTCCAAAGTTCGAAACGAAAACTGTAACCGTCCACCCGATAACCGTAAAATAAAACAGCAAATGTCTGCCGGATAAACAAACTATCACGGGAAACGAGCCATCACGGCTTTAAACTTTAAACCCGATAAAAATATTACGNGTCTGCCGGATAAACAAACTATCACGGGAAACGAGCCATCACGGCTTTAAACTTTAAACCCGATAAAAATATTACGAAGTTTTCCAAAGCTTCATAAAAACCAAAGAATTTTACACCCGTGTCCCGAAAAATTAAGAATATTGCGTCATTACAACACACACACATACATATTCTTAGTCAAGACACGCACACACAGGCTGGATGGTTGTTATCACATAAGCGTATATTTCGCCGACCTTCGTAGCGTAGTTGGATACACACCGACTTACGGCGTGAGGAATTTTGTGTGAATCTTGGGTAAGACACCGGTGGCTTTGTGTTTGCTTTGAATTTTAAATGAATTACTACAAATATTCGACACTTCCTGGATTGGATGTTACATCATTAGATGCTGAAATCACATTATGGCTGTTTGTTTCTCAAGGCCATTTGTACCAGAGTAATAATAATAGCCTATATTTCCTTCAGCTAAAAATGAAGGGGGAACAAATGCAGCTTCTGTAACTCCTATAGTTTTGCAACAAATTCTCGGGAACAGGAAATTTAGATTAAAAAATCAATGATTAGACTGCGGACTCTATTCAAAGGTTGCATTAATGTATTTTTTAAATATGTATTGGATGATTAGCTTTACATTTCTGTGTTACACAACAATTTTTGTTAACGTTTATAATTTTGCGAAATTCTATCTAAATGGTTTTGTTAGATTAATGGAATTTTAATATGTTTTGCAATATTTTAAGTTTATTTCGNTGCGAAATTCTATCTAAATGGTTTTGTTAGATTAATGGAATTTTAATATGTTTTGCAATATTTTAAGTTTATTTCGGATCTTCGTTTTTTTTTAAATAATTTAAACCAATTTTTGTAGGAATCATGGCTAGATTTTCATTTTCCAGTTTTCTGTAGAATTCTTTAGATTTCTAACGATTTTCCAATGTTTCCAGGGATAANTGGCTAGATTTTCATTTTCCAGTTTTCTGTAGAATTCTTTAGATTTCTAACGATTTTCCAATGTTTCCAGGGATAATCTGAGATATTTGTTTGTGATTTATTAGGGTTTTCTACAGTTTACACGGATTTTCTAAGATTTTCGCTAATTTTCTGAGATTTTCAGTTATTTTCTGAGATTTTCCAAGATTTTATGCGATTTTTAGGGATTCTTAGTGATCTTTGAGTGATTTTTTTTTTTCCATCGTGTACACCGATTTTCTTAGGTTGTTGCCTCCCATCCCGTACTCACTGAATGACTCTGCTAGAAATGTTGTTTATTGTTGTANACCGATTTTCTTAGGTTGTTGCCTCCCATCCCGTACTCACTGAATGACTCTGCTAGAAATGTTGTTTATTGTTGTATGTTTAAGATCCGTAGTTGACCAATGCTGTTTTGAAAAAATTCTGCCTCTACTTTTTCCGGGGATAATTTTGGCTACACTCATCAAAGCTTATAACACTCAATCAATGGACGGTTTGTATGGCTTAATAATTTCCATAGCAATTTTAAAGTTTAATGACAATTATATTTAGAATGAGACTATTCATTGCAGAAAATAAATCGGAGAACAAAACAAAGTNACCGATTTTCTTAGGTTGTTGCCTCCCATCCCGTACTCACTGAATGACTCTGCTAGAAATGTTGTTTATTGTTGTTTGTTTAAGATCCGTAGTTGACCAATGCTGTTTTGAAAAAATTCTGCCTCTACTTTTTCCGGGGATAATTTTGGCTACACTCATCAAAGCTTATAACACTCAATCAATGGACGGTTTGTATGGCTTAATAATTTCCATAGCATTTTTAAAGTTTAATGACAATTATATTTAGAATGAGACTATTCATTGCAGAAAATAAATCGGAGAACAAAACAAAGTNTTTTAAAGTTTAATGACAATTATATTTAGAATGAGACTATTCATTGCAGAAAATAAATCGGAGAACAAAACAAAGTAAATGAAATAACCAAGCATATATCTGAAAATTAACGACGAATGTATATGGGAAATGAGCAAAAATATATCATCATACAAGAAACACAGAGAAACTACTAACTGCAATAATGAAATAAAAACTAAAACCACCCCCAAAGGACATAAAATAGAAAGAGGTGTTAGGAAGAGTGTTTTTCTAATATTAGTTTTTTTTTATTTCTTACTTTTATTCTTCGACTTATTTTCGACAAAGCATACAGTCAATTTACATACTTAGAGAAATATTAATCGTTTTCCCTAATATGATTGATATTATTGCATTATTAATTTCTTTCCAAGCATTTTTACGTATGTAAAAACAAATCAGAATTTATATTCTCAAGAAAAATCAATTATTTCATGCCCTACCAAAGTCAAGTTTTCAAAAAATAACTCTAAAAGGGAGTATGGTAAAAACAATTTTATGATGCAGTCTATCATATTACGGTGGAATATTACTCAGCGCGCGGATCATTCTCGACAAAAAAATGCCACATTTTGGTAGTATCCCAAACTCTGACGTTTTCAAAGAATTCATACATAAAAACCAAAATAAGAAATTGAGGCCACTGAAAGAGTAACTGTGGTTACCTAGTCCAAGCAGCTACTAAACCGCGACGAATAAATCTGCAGGTCTCGTCCAGTAGAAAGGTGCCTACATCACAAAATAAATAATAGAAGAGTAGGAACGTTTTTAAATTTAAGGTTAGAACACCACCCTGCTTTCACCATAAGTGAACAGCATCGCCTTCGACCATTTACCACCATGTACTTAAACTGAATGTCCTGCGTACTGTTTTAAAAGCTGATAAGTGTGAAATTTTTGAATTATATTCGGAATCTATTAGGACAGTCTCCACTTCCCAGATAGACTACAAAATATTATTATTGTTATTATTATGTCTTTATTGATGTCAAAGTTAAGGCTTTCGCCTTTTCTCNAGATAGACTACAAAATATTATTATTGTTATTATTATGTCTTTATTGATGTCAAAGTTAAGGCTTTCGCCTTTTCTTAAACTTAACCCCATAGTAATTCACATCAACGCGAAACAAACATGAAACTATACAGCGAGGTTATCTATCTTAACAACACATAAACATACAATAACAATTATATAAAAAGTTGTACTGCGAACCATAAAAAATAAGTTTAACTGAAATGTTTTTTTTTTCCCTTTGGTACACATTAAGACAGAAAGAATTTAAAATTAGTGTCATAGTAATAAACATAAATTTTANTTTTTTTTTTCCCTTTGGTACACATTAAGACAGAAAGAATTTAAAATTAGTGTCATAGTAATAAACATAAATTTTAAAACACGTAGAAGAGAAATATTAATGTCTAGGCCTCTAGGGTATGAAAATAGGATAAAACTAGATATAGTGTGGAGTTTTAAGCCACGCGGTTATGTTGGAAGGCTAAATACGACGAGGCCTCCTGATTGCAGCGTGCCTCGAACCCCTTACTAACCAAATCTCCTATCGGAAATGTCTGAGCCAAGCCGAGCCGGGGCTGGGCTTCTCTCCCACGAGTGTGAAACGCAGCTCAGCCAAATAGAGCTCTAGTAACGTCTTCACTGATTACTTGCACTTCCGTGTTTTTTTACTATGTTTATTTTCTGTTTCGTCTTTTTTACCTGGCTTTCAATTCGGTGATATTTGTTTTTTGTATTTTTGTTATGTCCAGTGCTGTGGCGACGTCAGTTTTTGTTATGTTATGCGACCTATACCTAACACCAAAACATTTTATTGTTTTTTTGTTTATCGATGGCGTAATTTGTCTGGATTTTTCTTATCTGGATTTTTATGGTTTGCATACGAAACGTATGTCCTTGTTTTCGATTCACATTTTTTCCCGTTTTACAGTAGCAACATCGATTTCAAAGAAGAGATTTTTTCGTGCTGTAGGCACATTTTCCTTCGCCCCCCCCCCCCNCTTCTTTGTCCTATTTTGTAGTGAACCTAGTCAATGAAGACTATAGCCTGCTCGCGGTATCTTCACACTTTTTGAATCAAACCTTTGAAAAATCACTCCATGCATGTATGGTTGTTTCTTAAATAGACACTATGTCACGTATCACAAGCGCTTTATACTTCTGTTAACATACAAGTATTTTATTTTTGGTTAAATTGGACTTTTACTTATATTTTATCTATAGATTATAATATTGCATGTATAATTAACGTTATTACGCGCTCGCTGATTCGTTCCACGCGAGCGAGTGGAAGTGAAGGACAAAGCAGTTATATGATAGCGGCGGCGGCAAGTCAATAGATTGTTTTGAATGACAGGAGAGCGATAGGCCGGTGGCCGCGTTCTGTTACAGAAAGCGAGCCGACACGATAATCATTTTTGCGGCGCGCGCTACTGACCCTGGTTGTATTGAGTTTCTGTATTTATCTGAAGAATTTTCTAGTGGTTTGCTGCCCTAGTTTCTCTAACCGTGACTCGAGGGGCATCGAGCTTTCTAGATCAAGACCAGCAGAGTATAAATATGCGATGGGCCTCCCCTCTCCCAATAATAAAGCTCATGGTACCCACTTATCTTTCTCCTGTAGCATTTTCTTATAATGCATGTAACAATTTTTAATTATTTCCTGTCGAAAGGGTTTTTACGGTGTCTGTGCCGGTTTTTCCCTTTCTCTTCTAGATGTAGTTTAACTGTAAGTACATTAGGGAGGTTTTTCATGGCCAAACTCGGCCATGGGAAACCCAATCCCTCTTTGCTGCGATGCACGTCTCCTTGCATGTTTTTTTCTTCCCTTGTAAAGGTAAGGGGTTAGCCCTGAGACGCAATAATCCCGTTCCTACCGCGGACTAACATATAACACTTAGTTTTAGAGTAGGTTAGAAAAAAAAACAACGGTCTGGAGTAGTAGGGTGGATGTGTGGCTGAGTTCCAAGCGATAGACGACGGGTGGCGAGAGAAGTAACAAGAGGGAGGAAAATTTGCGACTGCGAATATCAGAGCAGTGAAGAGTACGGCTGTAGGCTGGACTATTGGACTGGATGCGTGAGTGAAAGACATTGCAGATGATGGCAACAGATAGACTGAACGTGTGTTAATGATGAGTATGAGTTAATTGACAATAACCAAACACAGGCATAAAGAAGGACGTAAATTAGAGCTGAAGTAAACATTAAATATTGTGCTCACTGTGAAATAAAAAGAGTAATAGTGGAGATAGATAGATAAATGCTGTAAATAATAGCTGTGTGAATAAATCAAAAAAATTCAATTTTGTTATTTTATTCCGTCACGAACTCAGATACGCCCCTCAGGCGTCCATGTAACAAAATGAATAAAAACAGAGGCGAAATAGTTGTGTCGGTAATAATTAGTAAGANGCGTTAATTAGAGCTGAAGTAAACATTAAATATTGTGCTCACTGTGAAATAAAAAGAGTAATAGTGGAGATAGATAGATAAATGCTGTAAATAATAGCTGTGTGAATAAATCAAAAAAATTAAATTTTGTTATTTTATTCCGTCACGAACTCAGATACGCCCCTCAGGCGTCCATGTAACAAAATGAATAAAAACAGAGGCGAAATAGTTGTGTCGGTAATAATTAGTAAGAAATAGTTCTCATGCAAAATAATATTAAACTGAGTGTGCATGAATCCGGTGCGTTCTCGCTTTAGTGTAGTTGTCTATATTTAGTTAAGCTTTATTTTCATGAAGAGAAGGAATAGCCTGAAAGTGCAACTTTATCAGGGCTTCAGAAATGTTGAGAGTAACCATGAATAGACTTTATACCTTGTATTCGCGCACAGTTGCCATTTAGAAAATAATACGAGTTCAGCCAATCAAAATTGCACAGTTCCTCAGAAACGCATGATGATGGCATTTGAACTAACCTTCGCAGAACTTCCTTTCTGCAACGGCATGCGAACTGCAGAAAACTGCTCGGCAAACGTATAGAAACTAGATGCGCACTTAAATGCTCGCTTCTCATTGGTGTGCCAAAATCGGAAGTTTCTCAATTACAGTGCATTTTTTAACTCTTAAAGGACAGCGTTATCCAACTAAATTCGTTTTATACTTTATAACAAGGAATTAAAAGACTGAGTTGAGTTAAGTTGAAAGATTTGAGCGGCTCTTAACAATGAGGTCTTGAGATCCGATGAGGGTCAAATGAGGTGAGAATGGAGCAGCTCCAGAATGCAAGGGCGGGAAAATGGGAGATCCCCGATAAAACGCGCATTGTCCGGCACGCCTTGGTGGGAGGCGAGCAGGCTAGCCACCCAGCCACCACGGCCCCTGGAAGACTGACATTGCTGATTGTAAAGATGGGCACACGTACTCTGCGGAGAAACTTGCAACGTACAGGTTTTTTTTATTTCGTTTTCGGCTTCGACCAAACTCAGATCCCCAGGTTCGCTCTATTACTGGGTATTCTACGTTAGAAGTCGTGGAGACATCCAGTTTTTATGTCATCTGATATAAATTACAGTAAGCTTATTTTATTATCTCTGATGCGTGTGTGAGAAAGTTTTCCTGTTAATGCGTACAGTTTTTCTTAATATTTTTTAATAAGGCCGTATTTCACTACGTCATTATTTTCCAAATTCTTAATTGTACTTGATGTGGATCACCCGATGCAAACACTGCAATTATTCCCAAAAAAAATACTGGGGCCGCGGTGGTGTAGTGGTTACACTACTCGCCTCCCACCTGGGCGAACCGGGTTCGATTCCCGGCGGGGTCGCTCCCAGACTTTCGCATGTGGGACTTGCGCCAGACGATGCCGCTGGTTGGCGGGTTTTTTCGGGGACCTCCCGTTTCCGCTCCTTCATTCCGGCAATGCTCCATACTCAACTCGCTTCACCCTCGTCGGCTCACAAGACCTCAATGTAAAAAGCCGCCCAAAAATCTCTTCACTCACTTTTTAAACTACTTTATAAACCTGGGAGTCTCGAAATAAAATACATATTATACACAGTCCTCGAGATTCTTCTATTATGCAGAGCATAATTGAGACCAGTTATTTCGTTCACACAGAGGTGAGCTATGTCAACACGTTCTGTAAGTATCCGCCCAATAAAGAGGACGTTACAACAGGAAGAAAGTTAATTATCTTAACTTCAAACAGCAAGGAAAAAAACATTTGATACGAAAAGTTTGTAGCATGTAGGAGTTGTCATTTGTTGTGTTAAGACTGTTCCACGTGTCCATAAATAATTGCTGCCAATAACATCTAGTTCAAACACATTGTTGATTGGTCTAGGGTAAGAAAGTGTTACAATGATAGACGTTCTGTTCCAGACAACAAATCAATTTCTTTCAAAACCTGAAATGCTAATTTATTTGTGACTGAAAAATATTAATAATTTATGTAAAGTAGGTATTGGAAATTTGATTAGTTGATGGGTAAAAATGAAACAACAAAATCAAATGCAACGATCCTCTCCACGTAACCTATATTTTTTAAAAGGAAATCAATTTTTTAATCTTTACTTTCTACTAGTGAATATTATTATACATTTTTCTACATATGCTGGTATATTTCAACAGAAAAACGACGTCAAAGACAGAAGTAAACATAGCATAGCAACGGTAGTTTTGATTCACCGAAAATTTGGGATTACATTCTTGTTTACAGGTTGTATCTAAATTAGACCGAAAAATTTCAACTGCATATTAACTACGAAAGAAAGAAGTTGAGAACATCTATACGACTTATGGTCGAAAGTGAATCCTAAGGGCGGTACATATCTTTGAAGTGGGACCTGAAGCACGAGTGTAAGGCAATCACTGGATGTGAACGCTGAGTGTCTGGATATCGTGCAAAGTTAATTGTGACATGCGGGTTAGAAATCAATCTTAAAAATTCAAAGTATGCTACAGCGTCATGTAAATTAAGTCGAAATAAGGGTAGTAAAGGTGATTATTATAAGGGTAGTAACAGTGATTATTATAAGGGTAGTAACAGTGATTATTATAAGGGTAGTAACAGTGATTATTATAAGGGTAGTAACGGTGATTATTATAAGGGTAGTAACGGTGATTATTTCCATGATATAATTTGATGACAGCGACAGACGAGTGTTGTGGTGTTTGCAGATTTCCATTTCGTCACATATTATTCAGACACCTAATGATCCATCTCAAAAAGTTTCTCGGATATTTGTAAAAACTGGTGTTTTAGGTCAAACTTCAAAGATGTGTACGCTCTTAGGATTCAATTTATGCCATAGGTCGTATATGTGTTCTTTTTACGTGAATAACCAGCATCCAAAGTTCGTCGGTCTAATTTAGATACACTCAGTACACCAATTCCATCACTCAAGGAAAGAATTTTATTTCAAAGAAATGGATTTTGATTAATTTAAATGAATACAGTTTATTTTTAAGACACCTGGAGGATGTTTTCACGTGTTAATTTCATATGGAGGTATGCCAAAACGCTGTCGGGCATGTTTGCACTCGAATACCGCGAGTAAGTCTTTCCAGAATCTGTTTTCTGTGGGTAGGAGTGGTGCAAGGAAATAGCCACGGTTTACCTAATTAATTTCTCCCTCCAGAAAATAATGCGATTTCTGAGGATGGCCAATGAAACATTTCCCACCTTCTGCAGTACTCACACGTGCAATCGTTCAAGGGTTTATGAACTAAATGTAGAGTATTTGGGAAGAGCACGAACAAATGGTGCGCTAACCGTTTCGCAACTCTGCCACACTGGACAACACTACAGCACAATGCGTCGTCNGGCATTGGAGCCTGCCACACTGGACAACACTACAGCACAATGCGTCGTCCCGCGGCATGTCCAAGCGACTGACGTTATCCGAACTACGAGCTCACCATCCAATACACAGGCTGTCATTAACACTAGAGCAGAAATGGCTGCGTTCGTTCGGAATGGTGGCCTAGCTGGGAGGCCAGTAGTGCCACATCATGTCCAGCGATGAATTTCGGTTCCGTATTACCAAGGATGGTCAACGTGTATAGTCTATTCGCGGTTTCTTCACCCCTTTTTAATCAAACCTCCGAAAAATCACCCCATGTAAGACGTGTTTGGTTGTTTCCTAAATATGCCGAGTATCACAAGTTTTATACTTGCGTTATCATAAAAGTACATTATTTTTCTCTAAATAAAAATTTTACTTATATTATAAATACAAATTATAATATTTTGTTTATAGCAAACATAAATAACAACAGGAGCCGCGGTGACTGAGCGGTTAGACGGCTCGCCTCCCACCAAGGCGAACCGGGTTCAATCACCGGCCGAGTCACTCCCGGATTTCCGCAAGTGAGAATCCGTGCCAGACAATGCCGCTAGTCGGGGGGTTTTTCTCGGGGATATCCCGTTTCCCCCGCTCTTTCATTCTGGCGCTGCTCCATTTTAACCTCATTTTACGCTCATCGGCTCTCAAGACCTCGTTGTTACGAGCCGCTCAAATCTCTCAACTCATTAATAAAAAACAGAAATAAAATAGGTGTTTTGGCAAGGCCTAGTAAGAAACAGTTGCTATGCAAATTATTTTTGAACTGAGTGAGCACAAACGAAGTGCAAAGTCTCTTTGGTGTAATTTTCTAGACTCGCGGTTAATCTTTGTTTGTATGGGGCGAAGTAATATCCTGAAAGTAGAACTTTAGCATGGCTTCAGAAAAGTTGGAATTAACCGTGAATGGATTATACGAGTATGGCAACTCAAATAGGGGAGATGATATCCTACTAATGTTGTGGAGACACACATCGGCATTACTCCCACCATCATGGTAGGGGGAGTCATAGGGCTCTGATCACCTCTGGTAGTGATTCGGTGGACCTTGACCGCACAGCGGATGACATCCTGAGTTCTCATGCATTGTGCTTGATGAAACAACGCCCTGGTGCAGTCTTGCAACAAGACAATACTCGTCCTTGCACGGGATATATGTCTATGGAATGCCTGTGGCCAGCAAGGTCCCCTGATGGAACATGCGTGGGATCAGCTCGGACGTCAACTCCAACCCGGTGCCGACCTGCAGGATATCGAGGGCGAGTTTACATCAATCTTTGGCCAAATTTCTTCAGGAGACGGTATAACAGTTGTGTGTTTCAGCCCCGAACATAATCGGCGGATTTATTCATTCACACCGGAAGGGTACTACATCCGACTGACATCGGACTGGCAGTATGTCCGCACTGCCAACTATTTTGTTCATAGAAGCTGAAATTGTAATCACTGTAATTAAATCACATTTCTTTTCAGCACATCTAGTGCCATTACTACTACTCCTTCAAGTTTATTAACTGTTTTGTCAGCGAATGTATGTAGTATTTTTCGGGAGTGATAGCAAGACAAGTTATGATTTGGCAAAATCAGCCACATCACTTGCGTAATATTGTACGCGTTTATCAGCATTTGTCTTCACCAGTAAAACTTAAAAACTACTCAATAAAGGTTGTTTCAACTACAATATTTCCACAAAATTCCAAAAGTTTGTATGTGTTGTGTTTTCAATTATTTCAATACGTTTCACGGTTGTGTCAAAGGTGGTGTTGCTACGGTTGGAACGTTTCATTTCAGGCTATTATACTTTACAAAGAATGTCGTGTCTGTCGTCAGAGTGATATATGTAGATGCGATAGTTGTCGATAACGGAGTCCCATGCCATTTTATACAGTTTACACGATTGAATGGAGTACTGGATATTTGAGGTTTAAGTGAGTCACAAACTACTTTTATGGCTGTTGTAATTCTTTGAGAGCCGTGTCTGTTTGTATCACAACTTGGTACACTTTTACCTGACGTATGTTTGAAACATAATAAAGTAATGAACTTTAATATTTCGGCTATTTGAACATTATTTGCAACAGCCCTAATGAAACGTTACAATGCTGAAGTTCAGACAATCAAAACTAAAAAAATTGCCAAAAGACTGACATGAGCAAAAATAGTTAATGTAAGCAAATGTTATTAGGAATACCTAAGAGCAAAATTATTTTCAATGATTACCACTTTGTAAATCTGTCGTCTTTATTTCCCTATATGAAGTCACACCATAAAATAAGTGATAAAGTTGAAAGCCTCAAATTTTTCTCTTTCGGAGGATTTTTAATCATTGCCTGTGTTTGAAAGTGACTATCTACAAACAGTATGTCAGGCTTTCAGGGGATCAACGGGTGCACGATTCCTGTTTATGCATGACAACACCCGTATACATCGTATTGTGTTATGTATGTATGATCATATGGAGACAGAATACATAACCTGTTCGAATTGGCTACCCACGTCCCACGTCTCAAAATGATCCGAGCATTCTTTGGACGCTATTGGATGTCGTGCATTTAATTCCAAGAAAGAATTTATTCATGTATAGCATACAAATGACACAGTGCCAGCGTATGTGTAATATAAATACAATTTCGAACAGGAATCTAGTCATATGTCACAGGAAAAACGGCACAAAACTTTTATAATAAGAATCAATCACGAGGACATTACAGACGAATGCAACAGGTTCAGGTTTTTGTCAAGGGAAGCTTGCTGCATTCGTCTCATTTGTCATCGTGTCTCTTTATAAACATCTATACTCCAGCCATTGTACTTGTCTGTGTTGTCTTCGTTATTTCAGTCGGGTTTTTTTTGTTGCGATTTTCTGTATATGCCATACCATCCCCATTTTTAGTTTGATATTCATTCTGGTTGTGTTGTGTCGTTTTCCTAAATTACTGCTTGTAATTGTATGTATGTTACATATTTGTTGTGTATGTCGTTTTTATTACGCTATATGACGAGATTTCTTCTTGGAATGTTATACTTGTTACATATTTGTCGACAACGGCTTACTCTGGCTCGTTTCTCTTCCTTTTTATTTTTTTGTCTCTTTAAATTTTTTTTTCGCATTGAAGGTTTTCTGCGACAATAAAGAAGCGCTGCAAAGTCCCGTTCATAATAATAGTTCAGATAATCACTTACCCCCACTGCAAGAACCATTCGAACATCACATAATTTCTTGCAAGGTAGCTAGCACACACAGTGTTGTTCATTTTCTTGTGCACCTTCTATGTTAACTTTCTTGTACAAAAAAATGCCTGTGTTTACTGGGTTGAAGTGGCCCACTGCGTTGCAGTATTTTGAAATACTGTTTTTTTTTACGAAACTATTGAACGTGTCCACAATATATTTACCTACGAAAAGAAAAACCATTCCAGACGTAGGGGGAATGGTACTTAAAAAATTACGCATCCTATAAATATTACTTTTGGGGTCCCCCAGAATCGTTGGAAATGAATTTTCTTTCCAGTCTGTGGTATAGAAAAAAAACTTGCTCCCCGGACACGAGCGAAGCTACGATAGGAGCCTGTAATGAACTTTAATACAGACTTTCCACCAATAAAATGACAGGGTCGCAGCTTAAAAGTTCCACAGGTACGCACAGCTAGGTGAACCGGGTTCGATTCCCCAGATTTTCGCACGTGGGTATCGTGCTGAACGATGCCGCTGGTCGGCGGGTTTTCTCGGGCATCTCCAGTTTCCCCCGCCCCTGCATTCCAGTACTGCTCCATACTTGCCTCGCTTCACTCTCGTCGGGTCTCAAGACCCCGTTAAGAGCAGTCCAAACTTATCCACACCTCAACATACAGCACGACGAAAACTACACACCGGTTCAGAGCCTTGCTCGTAGAGGCGATGGTGCTCTTGATGCTCGTGGCAGTGTCGTCCTTATCGCTCCAGGGCTACTCGCCCTCGAACGCGGAAAACAACTCCAGGTATGCGGGTCTTTTAAGAATAGAAAGAGAAACCACTCCTGTAAGTGTAGAGCATGCTCATGCGTAACAACACCCGAATTTCGCGAAAATATTTCCGCACGTGCTATATTTCAACACCCTACTAGCATACCACCAGTTTTATTTTCCTTATCGGTGGCGTGTCTTTGTGAGAAAACATTTTTGTTACTTGACTGGCCAATCAGAATTAGGAAAATTCTATATTGTACGTCTGTGATTCGTATTCAAGCACATAAGACACGTAGCACGGAAAACCATCCAATCACGAAAGTGGATCTGAGCTAAAGTGTTGTGAAAAACAGCTGGTCGTGGAACCTTTTCGCGAAAATCATAGACTAAAGATGAGGTAGACTTATCTCGCTGGCTGCGCATAACCAATCTCCGTGTCCCAACATCGAACTGCTTTTCTACCAACACGTCAAAAAAAAACTGCGTGGATTGTGTTTTAGGTTGGAACACTGATTAGTAAACTAGCGCTTTGAGGTATATGTATACTTCCTCTAGCCAATTATTAATGCAGTTTGTTTAAATACAAATTGATGCAAGTATTATATTCATTTAAAAGTGTTTGTCTTTAGAAAATTGAGATATAAACAAACGCGTTCATCATTGCTGACCATGCAATTTTTGACATTTGTGTTCCTTTGAGGTATCCCACCAAGGCGAATCGGGTTCAATCCCCGGACGGGTCACTCCCAGATTTTCACAAGTGGGGATAGTGCCGGACGATGCCATTGGTAGGCGGGTTTACTCGGGGATCTCCCGTACCCCTCCCTTTCATTTCGACGCTGCTCCATACTCACCTCAATCACCCTCATCGGCTCTCAAGACCTCGCTGTTAAGAGCCGCCCAAATCTCTTCACTCACTCACTCCTTTGGGGTAGGTGGATGTTGGGTACATGCGCGGAAGACGAATAATCGGTCTACCTCATCTTCAGTCTATGGCGAAAATCGGGTGCCCTTCTCATGCGACGCCATGTCGGCTGCAAGAAATCCAAGATGGTGTAAAGGTCAAATAGTTTTATTGCAAACGACGCGAGCGGCGAGAGAAAGAAGAGTGTTCAGGGATGAGGGGTGGGGCCGATGAAGATTTCGGTGTTCTCCTGCATGTTGTAGAGCCGCTCGGCCGACTGCGCGAGCTGCACGCGCTCCGCGTCCGTCAGTCGCGGCTTCACGATGCTGTGCACGCCGCAGTCAGCCAGCACGCACGGCACCGAGATGTACACCCGCTTGTTGTCGCCGTGCCGGCACCCCTGCGCACACCACAGCCACCCTCAGCGTCGGTTCACGATCACCAACGTGTACATAACGAACGTGTACGTGTCAAAATGAAAGTAGGTGTTCTTAATAGCACGGTTCACGTACACGATGAACATGAACCACGCCATAATGAATGCCTACTTTTATTTTAATACGTACACGTTCGTTTTTTTTTTTTTTGGCGAGCCCCCAAATCTCGCTACGCCAGCGTGAGCTCAGTCAGTGATGGTAAGTGGGGGAAAATTTCCCTTTTCGAGGGAAAATTTTGACACGTTCCGAGGCATAAGATAAAAAGGGAATTTTTTGCGAAATTGCTTAAAGTTCGGGTAAATTTCAAATTGTCGGCGAGACATTAAATAACAGCGTTGGTTGTTGCGGGTTTCTACCGTTTCTTGACATCAACGGTATATGTGTTGTGAAATAAGCAGCAAGCACTAGTTTAGTATTTATATTGTGCTGACAATTCCTCACTCAAAGGCAGAAGAAGAACGTATTTTCAGTATTGAGACTGACGTAAACAAATTTAAGCATATAATGAAGGGTTGTTCTTGTATGAACATCAGTGCTTTCTTTGTACTTTATCAATATATACTTTTAATACCGCAATTTTGTGTGTTGTAAATGGAAAAAAATTTCAGCCGAGAGAAATTTTACTTAAAAAATGGAAATTTTGATAAGCCAGAAGGGAAATTTGCTTTCAAACTGTTACCATCACTGGTGAGCTCCTTCACAGTTATGTGAGCCCTCCGGCTTGCATGTTAGTAGCTAAGACGTTCCCGACACTCTGCGGCTTTTACCCGCCACTAACGTTAATTCTGTGCATCAGAGGTAAAGGGCACTATCTCACAAATATTATTCTTTACAATAGTGCTCTTTGCATCGATACCATGATATCACACAGAGCCCTTTCCTACTGGGTAAATCACTTATTATTTCGTGCAGGAGACAGTGCTTTGCATACCGGGAAAAAAGCTCGAAAATACAATAAGACAATATTAGAACCTCGGTTTTGTAAAATGCACAGAATTATACGCAGGTTAGGAACAAAACGTGATTCCTTATGGGAGAGTTTGGCATGGGGAAAATTTCTGACGCTAAGTTCGTAGTGTTCCAAAAGGTAAATTGTAATTAATATTGTACGTTACGTGAATTATAAAGAGAAAGATTTTACTTAGTTATGAAGTTATTATATTTTTTATTTAAGATTATTACAACTATCGTATTTATAACGTAGAAAATAGAGAAAATTAGGATACATTGCCGAAACTACCGCTTACCTCGGGGCAAACATTTTTGGTAGCCAAACTTGTGCCGTTAATTGTTCCCAACCTGTAGTAGAAGTAACCTTACTAACACTCTCACATTGAAGCTGTTGATCATCAAAAATTTCCTTATTTTTTATTTTAGTCTGTTAACGGTCAATTGAGCACTTTTGAAAAACCTGCTTACTATCTACTTCTCGGATTACATTATATCATTCGACTATGTATTAATTTAACATTGCCATGGGCGTGATCACGTAAAACTGTAAAATTATTAAAAACGTAAATATTTTACAAATTTGCTCATTCTTGGAATTAAAAGCATTTAATTTAACAGAAAGAATACGAAATCATTGCGGACATTGTGCCCGTTAAAATACCGTGTGAGGCACCTAAGGCAGGCCACCTGAATAACACCGCCAATTTCAGTGGTAGAAGAAAACATTTCAGACAAAAGTTGCTTGGGTCCAAACCGCTACTAACTTCATAGTGATAAATTCCCCGTACGTGGAAGGGTAAAGAAGATACAAAGGTAAACTTCGTTAATTTAAATGGAACGACAAGGTTTATTAACACCCGTCGACAGTGGATATGAATATGTAATAAATACGATGGCATTTGGTGGTCATTCAAGATCGCTGATGGTGAATGACGAAGCAAACTGCACCGCTGCACGGAACAATGGGCTATTAGTTTGTAGCGATCAGAAATGGGCTGTTGTAGCGGTCAGAAAACTTCTTCGTTGCGTTATTCGGATTGGCACAATGTACACGACAGCCAAAAGAGTTGATATGGTTTTCATTTATGTCGAATGCCACCGCAGTATTAGAACAGCAGTGCGATTGTATGCTGAGATATATCCTGACCATGCCACACCGGCACGATCTGTCTTTGCGAACATAATAAAAACATTTTAAGAAATTGGAAGCGTGGAAAATAAAATACGCCAACGACGAAAAACAGCAACTGACGAGGGAAATGCAATTATAAATCTTAGCTGCGGTAGCACACAATCCACATGTCAGCACGAGGCAGCTTGAACGTGAGAGTCGGATCAGCAGACGGAGTATTCTGCGAATATTAAATAGCAACAAATTTCATCCTTTCCACATTTCACTTCATCAACAGCTACATGGAAATGACTTTCGTCAGCGGGTACAGTTCTCAGAATAGTATCTACGAAAACTACAAACCGATGACATGTTCCTGTCCAAGATTTTGTTCACCGATGAAGCGTCATTTACAAACCATGGGCAGATTAAACTTCGCAACATGCACTACTGGTCAGCTGACAACACATACTGGTTGAGAGAAGTGGATAAACATGTGGTGCGGTGTTGTACATAATCGCCTAATTGGTGCCTATTTTATTGATGGGGTTACGAAATAGCATCAAGTATTTACAGTTCTTAACAGAAGTGCTGCCGCAATGATTGGAAGGCATCCCACTGAACAAAAGGCAATCCATGTGGTACCAACACGACGGATGTCCCGTTTATTCTGCACAGAGAATTACAACAGTTCTGAACAGAACTTTCGGTGGTCGTTGGATCGGTCGGTCTGGAAACAAGAAATGGCCTGCACGTTCCCCAGACTTAACGCCTATGGACATTTATGTGGAAAACATTAAAGTAACAGGTCTACAAAAACCCACCGATGACTCCCGAAGACATGAAAGGCCGTATAACACGAGGATATTCTGCGATAAGTTCAGATGAAATTCGACGCGCGTTATTGCCGCTCAGAATCGCCTTACAGTATGTATCAATGCACAAGGGCACCAATTTGAACAACTGGTAGTACAATAAAATAACAAAAGAAGCGTAGTCTGAAGCTAGCGTCTGTTTAAACAAACGCCAGCTACAGCACGGCTACAGTCGCTACAGGACGGCGCTACTTCGGCCCATTGTTCCGTGCGGTGGTGCGGTTTGCTCTGTCGCTGACCTTCAGCGACCTTTAATAACCGGCAAATGTCATCGTTTTTATTACATCTTCATGCGCACTATCGAGAGGTGTTAATAAAAATGGTCATTCGATTTAAATTAACGAAACCGACCTTTGCATCTTCGTTACCCTTCCACATACGGGGAAATTATCACTATGAAGTTATTAATTAGCGCCTTGGACCCAAGCAACTTTTGCCTGAAACATTTTCTTCTACCACTGAAATTGGTAGTGTTATTCAGGTGGCCTGCCTTAGGTGCCTCACACGGTATATGCAAGTAGGGACAGTGACATTTTTCAATAGTTGATTTCAAAATTTCTTACTTTGCCGTGAACAGCCTTTAGTACGAAATGCTGTACAACTTGTAAACATTACTAACAAATTCTATTTCCTCTCAAAAAAATTTAGACGGCATATTTTTCCCACAATGGTGTGTAAAATTACAATTTTAGTATTTTTGGGACTACAAATAATAGAAACTAACTCACAAAAAATTACACTGAAATGAGATACCATAAGTTACTTCAAGGAATTTTTAAGTTCGCTCGTCTTTCAAGGCCTTAATGTTAAGAGCCTCCCGAATCCCTTCACTCACTCGTTTTATGAAATGTTTTCGTAATTTTTAAAAATTGCTGAAAAAAGTAAGTCATTGCATAATTTTTATTTGTATGTGATTTTTTGAGAAATAAATTTTGCTAAGCATGAGTTAAAATGAATTAAGACACTACCTTTCAGTCACCCTTGTTAAATTTTCTGAAAACAATGTTATTTATTTTATTTGTATACCTTTCAGAGACGACGGGCACAGAAAGATCGCACCTCGACATATCTTCACTGGGTGTTACTCCCACCATTGGGTGTATTATTAATAAAGGCCTATGTAATACACACACGAACTTATAATTAAAGTTAGAACATGCTTAATTAAACACGTTTGAAATTCTCCTTCGATAAAAATAATTCAATTACAATAAAAATATGTCGCTGGCTGAGTATTACGAGAAGTAGTTCTGTTTTTTTAACGTCTTCCGCAAGACTAATCTAATATGTATTCGAAATTTGTGACACCTGGAAATCGTTTTTATTATCAACATTGGGGTGAGTATTAGCATTGTAATACCACAAGACAAAAAATTTTAAAGCAGCAAAACCATCTGCTATTATTATTTTAAAAATTCCCTTTAAATTTTTTTTATTATATGTATTGTCGTCTTTTAGTTTAAACGTGGCAGTGAATTTTCTAAAAATGTCGAAATGTCGACGAAAATGTTCCTTTTTTACACTGGGCAATCTGGCAACCGTCACGTTTCCTAATATTTTCCAGACGTACGTCCAATTTATGACAGTTACGTATCAAAGTACACTCTGAGTTCTTTTCATGAGGTCTAGATCTCATTCCTGTAGAGTAATTCTGGCTACAAATTATGTAGGAACTATGAAAGCAATTGTCTTTGAACTTAGTTTCTCTTAAGATTTTTACGTATTGTACAGCGTTTCGCGTAAATTTTCTTAAACTGTGAACGTCGTTTATCTAACGAATGCTTTAAAATATCCAAGCGTCTTGTTCCAAGCACTAACCAAACAGTGGTGAGTACGAACCTGTACGTATGTAGACACAGGCATAATTTCTTTGGTATTTAGAAGTATCGCCTTGCATATTGCAGTCGCGCACCTCGCGGCTCCCCACGAGGTGTAGCCTTTGCCTGCGACTATTCTGGCCTCGCTGTAACACACAACACACACACAGTTAAGAAGCCGCAGAGCTAATATAAACTAGTATATAGGAGAAGCGAAACAACTATGAATGTTTGACATGAATACATCTTCAAGATCAGACCGACACATGGTGTAGCAGGACGGGAATGGTGACGTTTGCAGGGTAATCCATCCCGACGCAGTAACTACCGCGCGGGTGGTGGCCCACGGCATCTGGCGGTATTTTCGCGCGTGGGCGAAACGAAAATGTTCGTCTCTATACGTCGATATAAGTCGTCAAAACCAAATATGAATTTTGTTAATTTCATTTTATTCTTTTGTCCCAAAGAAAAAATTACTTCCTAGCAGATGCATTCGCTTAAAACCTATGGCCATGTCCCCATTAGAGCTACATCCTGATTTTTTCTCTTTGTTTCTGAGAGGAAAAGTTTGGGTGCCTTTTAAAAACGAGGTCTTGAGAGCCGATGAGGGTGAAGCGAGGTGGAAATTGAGCAGTGCCAGAATGCGAGGGTGGAGGAAATGGGAGAATACAGAGGAAATCTAGCGACCAGCGGCATTGTCTGGCACGATTCCCACGTGCCAAAATCCGCGACTGACCCCGCCAGGAATCGAACCCGGTTCGCCTTGGTGTGAGGTGAATACTCTAGCCGCTGCGCCACCACGGCCCCCTACTTTTCTGATGAGCATTTACTATTCCGACACGACGTACAACTGTTATCTCTCTGTGTGCTTGTGGCGCCGTTCAGATAAAAACTGTGCAGGCGGGTATCTGGACAAGTCTCAGAGGAGGAAGTGGGGCGAATATCGCAAGAAGTGGAGAGAATAGATGCGCTTGCAGCGCTAGTTATGCTACCAGCTGCCTCACAAACATCAGGTATTTGCAGTGGTGTGTCCTTACTGCTGTAACCGAAGACTGGATCTCTCTCTCTCTCTCTTTCGCTCTCTCTCTCTCTATCTCTCTCTCTATCTATATCTCTCTCTATCTATATATACATCTCTCTCTAATCCATTGCGGATGCGGAGTAAAATGGGCCTGTCCTTAGGAACGAAGCCCGTTTAGCCAATTATACGATAAATTTCGAAAAATAACGAGTACGTCGTGAGCAAACACGACGGCGAAAACGTTAAGACAAAAAATCTGAAAATCGAAAGTCCAGAAAACTCGCCAAACGTTCAGACGGCACACACACACAACGATGTCGCACCCCCGACGCCCAGGCCCAAAAAATCTGAACCGTCACCGACGGCGGCTACAGAAGAACTGCTAAGACTGAAGATCGGATGTTTGTGAAACAACGGATATACTGCCGGGCCGTTCTGTTGTTGTTCAGCTACAGACCGGTTCATGACGGGATACAGAATAGCGAGCATGAGGTAACCCGCATGCCCAGACTTCTGCCGGGAACTCTAAATATCACAACACATTGCTCTGCTTCGTTCAAAAAAATACACTACCATTTTGTCGCGCTGCTGGATAACCGAATCTTACGGAGGGTTTACAAAAGTCATAACTCCCGGGCGGTCCACATGCCTGGTTTTCCCGAAAGGGGATCTCCCTCGCAGGCTGTGCTTGAATCCAGAACAATATTAACGGCATTGGCCTGGAAGCAGGCTGGTCTAATCCATGACTGCCCGATCCCGGTTTGAGACCAAAGCGAAGAGTTAAAATTTGAAAGAATCCAACCAACCGAGGTAATGGACGGAGCAATAGCTTGCCATTTGTATGTGGCAAAGACCAGGGTTTGGCGAGGACGCGTCATCAGGCGGTCGGGAAAACGCAACATGTGTCAGAAAAAACTCGGTGTACCGCTACGACTCCCGACTTTGAATGAGCGGTGTGTTGGGGAATATTGGACTCGCGAACCTCCGCCGGTCCGATGGACCAGGTAAGGAGGGATGAGCTAGTTTTCGGTAGTTGGTTGAAAAAAATATCCCATGATTTGTAGATAAGGGAATTTTGTATTTGACCAAAGCACAAAATAGCCTATGGTAACAAAATGTAACAAAATAAGGACATGAGAAAGGCTCACTCAGGATAGCCACGGACTAAAAAAGCTTAAAATGTTGTTTAATTTTTTTTATAGAGCTAAACATGTTCCTTCCACCCCCTGGCAGACACCACTAGAGCATTTATTCGACTCCCAGAAGCGGCCCATCTACGTATGAGTCTGGTTCATGAGCCCAGCTCGGGGAGCTTGCCTCGTGAGCCAGATTCAGATGAGATGAACAGACTCTATAGAGTTTGCTCGTATATTTGAGTATCCAAAATTAGTTCGTCTATAAGCAAGTTGCAGTTTCGGTGATCTTGTGGACCAATGTGGTGTTTTCGCGAGAACAAGGAATATATAAATATATAAAGAGAAACATTTGGGTTGAAACTGGTTACCAGAAACAGTTAACACATTAAAAATTACCTAACTGTTTTAGAGATGGTAGTCCTGATAACTACAAAATGTCCTTTAATATGTCTGAGGGTGACAAATGGTTTGCCGTCGAAGCCGACATCTTCTGCAGTTTCAGCACAAATTCCACACCATCATTATGCTCCCGACTCATCACTGACGTGCGCGTCGATAGCGAGCCAGGCTCAGCCATGTCAAACTCGGCTCGCCAGACCCTGAGCCCGGCTCGTCATATCCCATACACGTACGAGATGTGACAATTACAACCCGAGCCAAGCCGGACTCGCAAGCCAGACACGTTACGTGGGTCGGCCGCTTTATGAAGAAACGGAACGATGCTACCTGTTTCGGGTCGGGAAACTAGCGTCAGAGACGTGAAGAAAATTTGCAATGGCTTCGCTTTTATAATACACTCTACATTCAGTGATGGCACACGTTTACATGTAGTTATCATGGTTGTATTTATTCTTGCCGACATGGAAAATTTTAGCAACAGGCAGTCCTGGAAAACACTAAAGTGTACATTTGTCTAGTGAATTATTTTAAACTACTTTAATCTTTTACAAGATTTTGTTCAGAGGCATTAAGGAATCACTGCTCAGAAATTCACAGACTAAATAAACTAACACTTAAAAAATTGTCAACAACATTATGTGCTAGCTGTGCCCGCGGCTCCGCTTGCGTGTTCTTTGTAAAATATTAAGTTTTTAATGGGGAAACAACAGCTTGAATTTTATGTATTTACTTATCGAGAAATTAAATAGTAAAAACTCTTATTACTATTTATCTGCTACCGCGGAGTTTTTTTAGGTCTTTTTATTCTACACAATTCTTTACTACATGATATTGTTCCATCTTTAACGGTTTAGACAGCGCATTGCAAGAGAACGCGCTGGCGGCAAACTTTTTTCCGACTTGATTCACTATTATCATCACTGCTTATTCCTTATGTTGTTTTACGTAACAAAATATATATAGTAAAACTTGGCCAGAGAACATAGCTAAGAATTAAAAAAAAACACGTAAGTCGGATACGTGGTTCTCGAATGATAAGCGCACTAACAGACAGACAGACAGACAGACAGACGTTGAGTTTTGTAATATGTATAGATGACTCAACGTTCTTGTTTTCTCGAGATAGCATTTAACACATACAAATTAAAAACTTCAGCGTTTATGTATACATAAAACATTCTTAAAGCATTAAAGAAAATTAATACTTGAAGTAAGACGTGCATATCTTGGCAGCGCTTTGTGCGTAATTTTCCAGTTGAAACAAGAAGTACAGCGAGGGGTATATGAGATGAGGTTGGGAAAATGAAAGAATGCTAATGGATGAGTATCACAAGGAACGACCCTGTGACGCTAGCGTTGAATATCAGCGAGGCAAAGTAAAGATCCGTCATACTTCAATAAAACAAATTCAGAGCTATAATTCTTCACTTGCAATCTAAAAAGAGGTGGGAATGGGCGGAAGGGAGTGGCACGCGAGTTTTAGTATTCCTACAAACATTTATTTGCGTGTAACTGCGTGCCATTTTAACGATAGCACACAAATTAAACTTTATATCACTAACATTGGAAGGGGGGCTGAGCTCCCCTTCCCTTTTCCTCTTCGGGTATGCCACTGTCATGGAAACAAATTCCAGTTTGGTTATCTGCCAAAGTTTCAAAAACTACCTATGATTGGTGCGATTTCAGTAGTAGGAACATATAAAATGAAGATATTAGTTTTTTTTTTTTTTTTTTTGCGTTTTATCATCGAGCAAAAGCTTTTAATTGATGTTATCGTTAAGAGTTGTGTGGCATGTTGACAGCAGACTGTAAAACACAGCGACTAGTGGTGGGTAGAATGGTGCTTTCGCCTGCTCCTAAAACGTGACGAATGAGGAAGTGTGCTTGCGAAGGTCATAAACCTCGCCTTGCATTACCGGACGTTCTCTTTCCGTGGCACTTACGGGCAATCTCCTGGCAATTTGGACCACTTTTGGGTAATGAGGGAGCATAAGTTTGCTGACATGGATGTCCGGTACCCTGACAGAAGACGATGACCCAGGCACGTAGGAATTCAAGCGTGAATGTTACTGGCTCCGTCACAGAGACAATATGACAAAAGTGAGGGGGAGAGAGGAAGAGTGAGAGTAAGAGAGAGGGAGAGAGTACATCGTCTGTCATAGGAATTTAGGGGGTGCCGTGTTATTAGCTAACCAACAAGCACGCGGGTGCTTATCAACTATCACCCGTCAAATTTTCGCAGATCGCATTTATCAAATATGGCTTAGACCATTAATGAATTTGTTGGTTGTTCAATCTCACGTATTTTCTGACATTTTGCAAATAACTATTTTAATTGCCAATTTTTAAGTGCTTATTTAACTTATGCGCTGTTAGAAAAAAAACCGTGAATTTACGAAAAAATATTTGTAAAAGGAACTTTTTTTTTTTAATAATGGACTTTTTGTAAATTTTACATAACTCTCCGTGAATTCACAGAACCTCTCCGTAAATCTGATACTTGGTTTATTTTTGTGTTTTTCTAGGTTTTAAAACTTGGTTTTTGAGAAAAATTTGTTTGATTTTCGTTGTGCGGGTGTTTTTACCAGTGTATAAAAAATTAAAAATACAAAATGTTTTGTTTTGGGGAGGGGGGAATGAGCTTAAGTAAAAATGTTCGTACTCAGCTGCTCTTGCTATTCTGCTACCGCATCTCAAGTGTTGACATGTTATTAAAATGAAAGCTAAGTATGCAACTTTTTCGGTGTGTTGTAATGTTTGTAGAGTTGATAACTGTTGCAGGTGGCTCGAGCTACTTTTTTATGCTAGAAATATTAAGTTTAAGTTGCGTGAATATCCTAACTTCCACAGAAACTACAATATTGTGGTTGAAGCGGCGAAGAATGTTTCTGATAGCCTCGGCATTGTTTGCTCTTGAAACCCAGTGCTCTTGGAAACATGGTGAAGTTTCTTATTTTGTAGACGGAGCTCAGTTCTTTTTTATGTCATTACGGGGCGCGTTTCCTTATATTAACTGTTTATTTCCGTAAAAATTTCCGTAAATATACGAATAATTATAAAAGAGTAATGATTACGTTAGAACACAGGTCGTATTGTGTTTTCTACCCCTTTCCCCATAAGGAGTCAGCTCTCAAAATGTGTGACTTGAGTTCAGGATAATCTTGTACTCTAGCCCGTTTTCGTCACATGTAACACGCCGGGAATCACTAAGACTGAACCTGGACTTATCCATAAACTGGGAACACTCCTCTGTTCCCCAATCTTTTTTGTTCATAAGTGTCGGTCTGAATATGTTCGTCCGTGGAAATGCTTACTCTCAATCCCCAATAACGTCGTCTGCTGTGCTCATACTGCGTTATCTGTCAGTTAGGGTCAAGTAATGATCTTCTCGTGTCGTTATCCTTGGACTTCCACTGCTGAACAATTGAATGATGTTTACACCATATCCTTGAAATGACAGATATTTTATGGGAAGCGCAGATTCTGAGGCACTATCACTCGAGTTCGCCCTGCCTCTATTCGCCTGATTATTAGAGACGGTGGTTTATCGCGGGGATAGTTGTCAAGTCTCTAGAACCCAACGTACTGTATACATGTCAGAACTTTATCTTTCATAATTGGTTGTTGTGTGTGTATGAAGCTACTTTCCCATTTCTCTGGGCTAATGAGAATTCTGACTCTCTTGAGAATATCAGCATCTATGGCTGGTTTTAGAAATGTCCAGCGGAGTCAAAAACACACCACCCAATCATAAAATGACCACCGCCCTACAGTGTGCTGGAAGTTATATTAGCTCAAACATTTTTCGCGACTTTTTAGTGTCTCTAACCGATGACTTTTCCTCAAAACGCATCGTCAACACGGGTTCTTTGAGCTGCTGCCGTCGAATTAGAATTAACACCGACTAGTCAAGAGCATAAACACTACCCGCTCCGTTCTGTTTCGTCTGTTGCACACTGTCTCTGATCAGATGTACAGCATCGTATTGTACCTACAAAGACAGAACATGAAAAAGTCAGCTCGGGCAAATAACGTGGTACTGTTTTAAAGCCAGTAAAAAATGGCCTAGTCCAACTTTGCACAGAATTTTACTGTTATCATTAATTTTTGTTACACGTAAATATCGTTATTTAGGGCAACAGAAATGTATCAGTGCGCGAATTCCTGAAACATAAAGTCAAGAACAGCATTTGAACTACATCATTTATTTTGATCGGTTTAGATTTGTTGGCATTTGTTTGATTGCTGGCATCTATCATATACAGCAATAGTCAACATAATCTATATCTACTTTTCAAATTAAAAATTGCAATTTTTTTTAATAAGGAACATAATTCACAAAATTAGTTAATATGTCAAAATAATTTTCATAAAAGTAACAAAACAATATTATCGACAACTCTATAATATTAAATTGTATATAATTTTTTTTAGCAAAAATTGTAACATGCACCTTAAAAAAACATATATCTGTTTAAATAATTGTTATTTTTAATGTTTTACCAAAGAGTACTACATACAGAATTTTATAAAATTTAAAACAATTGTTTTTGCGAACATAAAGGGTATACTGATTTTGTGGTTTAAATGCGTTCGAAAAACAATCACTAATTTGGTATTCGAAAACTGCACACTGTATCATCTATTGCGGTTTGAGATGATTTTGTTAATTCATATATTTATAGGCAATTAATCAAACCCCATAGAAATATACTACGTAGTTCCTTATTTTATGTTTCGGTACTTCGTGCAGTGCGAGACATTAAGATAGTCCTAAACTGATGTGCGAGGATGAAACACGCTTGCATACATGACTACCGCAGGCTGTGAAGAGCGCACTCACCTCTCCTTGACAAACTGCGCCATTTGCCCCCACTGGTCGTCTCGCAGACCGATGGAACTGTCCAGATTACGCAGTCGGACTCCGTTCACGTGGGCTCCCGACCACACCGGAACTGCACACACACACATGGCATTCCTCAACAAGTCACACTCTGCGTTCCACACACCTTGTTGCTGTTCGTCGTTAGTTGTACACTTGTTCAAACCAAAATTATTAAACACCTTTTCGTAAAGGTAGAAGTAGAGTGGCTTTCAATGGAGCACTGCACCTGACTGTACCCCATGGAGAACTCATTAATATGTACACACACTACCAAAATTGTCAGGAAATTACGATTTATGCTGCATATGAAAGAAGAATGCATATTTGAGTAACACTGTAAAAAAAAGCTAGAATTTAATTATTTAAAAGTTGTTTTAAATAAATTAATAAGACATTATTATTAATTAATATTCAAGTGTATTGTTGCAATTTTTCAAAGTCTCTGGGCATTGCCAAGTTCTTAAAGTTTAAAAGTCTTAAATAAATATAAATTATTAAATTTCCTCATTTATTAATAAACTGTACACAAAACTACTCCAAACCAAACTTATATCTCGACAACAATAGCTATCACATGCTACTTACAAGTTATATTTACATATCCGTCTGTTACCTCGTATAAATTAACACAATTACTTAAAACTAGTCCTTATAAATAATTTTTAGCATAATATAATTACTATTAAAATTATATATTTGATATCTGATAATTCCCTCCAGCCGCGCCGGTATTTATAATGTCAGCTCCATGGCCGAGAACATTCTCCACTCGTCGACTCATGCCGAGGAAGGAGACGACCAGAAAGCTAGCGCTACATCCCTCAGCAACCAACCCCTCCAGCGCCCCGCCCCCTCTTCATTCTACCCCTTTCCCACGGCTGGTGACGCCAGTTGAGATCATCTGTCAATCTCCCCCCAGGCAGCGCACAATGCGAAGTAGGGGGTCCACTACGAGAATAGACGCGCGCCCGGAGAGGGAGAGGAGAGGGTACAGGTGTAGTAGTGCCCCCTCCTCAAGCCTGTTCGGAACATTATACTTTTTGACTTTTGGGCCTTCATAGAGCGCCAGTCGGTCGCTGGGTCCCTTACCTTAGGCTTCGCCAGAGAGACCTGTCAACAAACCCGGTAGATCACATCACTGATTTGCTTCAGGATCCTGTATGGGCATTCCCAACATTTATGTAGCTTCAGGCGATATCCCTTCTGCTTTAAGGCGCCCGTCTACCTGGAACTTTTTCCCACGTTTAGGTCGAGAAGCGCGGGAGCGATAAGGGTGACACTGCCACGCGCATCAAGTACGCCATCGCCGCTAAACGCAAGGCTCTGAACTGGCGTGCAGTGTTCTCGTCATGCTGCGTGTATCTATGGGACTTTCAGCGGTGACCATATAATTTTATTAGTGGGAAGTATTTACGAAGGTTCAGTGCAGGCGCCTATAGTAGTTTTGTATGTATCTGATGCGTGCATTTTGAACTACAGCGCCTTGNTGTGACCATATTATTTTATTAGTGGGAAGTATTTACGAAGGTTCAGTGCAGGTGCCTATAGTAGTTTTGTATGTATCTGATGCGTGCATTTTGAACTACAGCGCCTTGGAAAGGCCGTTTTTAGCGGTTTTGGAGTACTCTGAATTGAAGTTTCTAACGTACGTGATATTTTGAAAGTACTTAACAGCTCTCGTCTGAAGTGTGTGTCCTTTTCGTAGATCAGCACGTTGGACGCACGCTTAATAGTTTCGTTGAAAAACGTGTATTTCGAACACACTGCAACGCAGTTCAAGCGCCAGGTAGACGGGCGCCTTAAGGGGGTTGTACCTACAGCCACACCAGTTGTCTTTCTTGAAAAACCTATTCAGACAATCATGTTATGTTTTCATTCGGCCACTGATGACTTAAAGACGCCGCCGGGAAAACTCATTGATGTTGACTAGCCTCTGATGTAGTTTGCTTGCATATTCTGGGGTCGCTGCTTCTTCTTCAACTGGACGTCCGAACAGCAGGTCTCCAGAGAGGAGAAGCTCTCTCCCAAACAGCATCCTTGCAGGCTTTACCCTTGTTGGCAGTATTACCATTCAGAAAAAAACATTTTGCGAAGGTAATTAAGCAAGACTATTTATAATAAATATTCGAATTGTTTGTAATCAAAGGTTAGTAATAATATTTACAAATTCTCTTTATTATTTGATTTTACGCACATCCATTTCAGCCACAAAATTTATGCTTTTTATAAATGAAATGAACGTATATAAAATCTGTAATTAATATACTTGTAAACATCGGCACCAATACTTTCTTACATGCAACAATTCTAATTGTTGTTATAATTTTCTTGCAAAATGTGCTTTCTAAGAATCCATAATTCAAATACGTTTAAATTTATACTGAAAATGGAGCCTTATTAATTAATTTAAAAAAAACCTTTAAATAAATTAATTTTAGCAAAATATTTTACTGTGTTGCAAAACGTATGTACTCTTCTTTCATATATGACATACATGGTACTTTTCTGACAATTTTGGTAGTGTGAGTAGTATTTTTTAATAATTGCAAGTTGTGCAATCGGGTGTAGACGCTAATACTCTATTGGCAGCCACTTTACTTAGAAGTGTGCTGGACATAAATGAATGCTCAACTTGTTAACCGAACTGTACAGATCTTTGGAAGCCAGTACTGAAAAACTAGGAAATGGTAATCCTTGAAAGTAGTTTCTTCCTACGTGTTAGGTAAATATTTTCTCTGAGCAGTGCATTCTTTTGGCATGACGTCTTGAGGCTCAAAGCAATGTACACATTAACAGCCCAAGACACATCTTGATAGGAATGCATCACTGTGGCAAAATATCTATTCACGAAGTTGGCAAAAGTAAGGAAAATTTCAACACTGCAGTTGATGCAGATTATAAAATATCCCAACCAAAACTTGGCAAAGAAAATCTCGGATAAAAATTCGACACACCCAAAATTGTAATTTATTTTATATTTATATACTGGCTGCCAGGATCCTTTAAATGTCAACCATCATATTAAAATTAGTTTATCTCCCACGCCTACTTAAAAAATATTTTTAAAAATAAAATAAAATGTGGAAAACTGACCATGTGTCCAACTTAAATACACTATCCCACGCCTTCTTAAAACATATTTTAAAAATAAAATTAAATAATGTTTTTTTTTTCTTTTTTCAAAATATTTATAAAACTAAAACATGCACTCGTATGCATTATAATTAGAGACACCTGACGTGTTGATGAATCGGCACTGTGGTCGCCCTGTGGAATGAAGGGAATAACAAAGACCATCTGAGTATCAGTCGAGCAGAGAATGGGGAATAAATAAGATCTCAACACATTTGACCGCGACCAGATGGTTGGGACCAGGAGTATGGAGTACTTCATCTCCGAAGTCGTGCAGGGATTGGACTTTCCACGGACCACCGCGTCAAGCTTGTACGGCGAGTTCACAAGTAGTCGGGTAAAATCACTGCCGCCAAGGACAGCTGCCGGGACGTATAACGTACCGACTATAGCGGTCGCAGTCGTCTGGCTTGGTTGCACTCTAAATTCAATCACTCGAATAAGTGACTGTGGTTCCACTTAGAATCAGTGGAAAACCACTGATTGTTTCTGTGAACAAATTTTACTGATTGAATTAGTGACGTGAAAAAATCTCAATGATTGAATAAATGAGAGCTAACTGCAGCGGCGAATTAAATATGGTTTTTATTGTGTAAAGCCAAATAATTACGAGAAATAAACATATTTACGATAGTTTACTATTAATATTGCGCAATTTACAGTAATTTAAAAAAAAACTAAAAAAATTGCCCGCAGTTGGTTGAGATTGAACTCTCACACCCTCGTCAAGTTACTTAAAGACCGTTTCCTTACCATCTGACCTACTACATCAAGTTTGAAGTAGGAGGAAAATAGATCTTATATTTGCTCATATAAAGAGAGTAGTTTTTAGTTGTATGCCCTTACTTTTAGTTTTTGGTTACATTGGTACCGATGGGATTGTTAAAACGAATAGTACATGTGAGTGCACTCTCTCCACTACATTATATGAAGTTTAAACCTTCAAACAGAGCGCTGTGATGATTACATGGAATCAACAAAATGAAACGTTAAAACAGAATTAAAGAATGACGGTTCATGTTACCTCATAAAATGGTGTTTTGAAATACATTTTAGAAAGTATTTTGTAAACGTTTTATTAGTTTATGCGTTGTTATTTAACTTAATACACATTGTTTAACTGCCATTTTTACACTTTGTTTGACGGCCATTTTTACACGTTGTTTAACTGATCCATCAGTCAAAAAACAAATCACTGAAAAACAGTTAAAATATTGACTGATGAATTAGTGGAAAAAGTCACTTAATCAATGAGTGAAGGTAAACTGGCATTTTTTCACTGATTCATCAGTTAAACCAACTGAAGTGACTGTTGAATCATTCAGATACTGTTAACTGATTGAAGGAGTGAAATTTCACTGATTAAGATTTAGGGTGTGGTAACAGCAGATAGACAGACAACATTACAACAGATCACTCACTAATTCAGTATTGAACCACAATGACCTGTAAGCAGCCTTCTCAACTAGAACCATCTCCTCGCTATGGGGTACAGAAACAGCCGCCTCACTAGGGTATCGGCTTTCAAGACCTGGATGTTAAGAGCCGTCCAAATCTCTTCACTCACTCACTAAGGTACCTCTACTCACCACCCATTACAAGGCTCAGCGATTAACGTGAGCACGGAAACACCACCACTGGATCCTCGACGCATGATAAAAGGTCATCTGGATGGATGAGTTTCGAGATACACGTTGGTAGGCCTACACGTCGATGGCAGAGTACGTGTGCGTCACTAAATGCATGAAACGATATATCCTTAGCGTTTTTCTGACTTCCTTTCTTTTTTCTCGGCTTCTAAGGGTCGTATCGTGATGTTCGTCAAGAAATGAGATGCAAAAATAATTTTTCAAATCCGTCTGGTAGTTCCAGAGATTAGCGCGTTCAAACAAACAAACAAACTCTTCCGCTTTATTATATTAGTGTGTGTGTGT
>NQII01000304.1:342493-412551 GCA_002778355.1 Clitarchus hookeri
TATGTGCATTACTTTATTGATCGCTAGTTCTGTAGATCTGTTTTTTCTAAAGCCGAATTGATTATTATGTAAATTTTCTTCAATTGGTTTTTTAATTCTGCTATATATTATTCTTTCGTAAATTTTGCCAAAAACTGGAAGTAAGCATATTGGTCTATATGAGTTAATGTTATATTTGGGCTTGTTTTTTACTTTATACAAAAAAATAATTTTACTGATTTTCCAACACTCTGGATACCTGCCTTCTATAAAACATGTATTTATTATTTTACTAAAGGTTTCTTTAATCTCTTCCCAAATTTTGATTATTACCTCTATTGTTATTGTGTCTATTCCTGGTGCTTTTTTAAGACTGCATTTTTTTAACAGCTGTTTCTATTTCATCTGAATTAATTTCTTCTGTTGTTAAATTTTCCTCTTCACTATTTATTATTACATTAATTTTTCTTCTTTTACTGTTTCAATGTTAGGCAAAATATTGACGCTATTCCCCACCTGTGGCACACAGAGTGGTTCATAGGGTCGGAGTTAATTCCTCCAGGCACAGACTATAGGATGTCTGGTATTTTAGGGTAAATCACACAATGACTTCATCACGACTTCTTAGTTTGGAACAGGTTTATTGAACGGGACTTTACTTATACATTCCCGGCACTGTTGCGGGAATTTACACATACTTTATGACGAGGATTTTCTCACATATTAACGCCCTGCGAGTTCAAGGCCTGAAGGGCTGGTTACAATGTTCGGGCCACGATTCCGACGCTGTAGGGGCATTAGGTGTCAGGGCAGGTCCCTGAGTGACGACGGGGTTACTTATCTGCTCATGTTGCATGGTAGTGGTTCCAGCTGTTGATGAGGTCTGGTGAACTGGATGGCCGTGTTAAGGCCCTCTGTGGTTGGCTTGTTGCATGCAGCTGGCTTCCTCTCGACGTGGCGCCCCTCGGTTGGGGCTCACCACTCGCTCCCGTTCTCGGCGTAGGGTAGTGACTGACTGCTTACTACCCTACCACGTCCCGGCGAGGGACCACATGTGTGGGTCCCACCTGTCCTTCGCGGCTACAGGCTGCACTGGACAATCCCACTTGCTCGACATGGCACTTCTCGGTGAAGTTCACCACTCGACTCCGCCTTCTCGGTGCGTTGCAACTGACTGACTGGAAACTGACTGACTTATGCGGTAACTGGCTGGCTAACTCTCGTCCCGACGTTGTGAAACTACCCGTCCGACGCGACTCTGGTAACTGTCTCTGACTCTGCCCTGCGTTTCACGTTTCGCATCTCGCGTCCCGATTTGGCTGACCTCTTAATGTCGCGACTTACTATTTGCGCATTCCGGGGTGGCAGTACCAAACTCCGCACTACCTGCTGCTCGTTGCTTCGACTGATGGACGTGGCCGGGCTCCGATCTCCCGACCTAACTCTCTCTGCACGGTACTGACGAACTCTCCGGCTCTACTGACATACTGCTCTCTCTTTGCAGTAATAATTAACTGTCTGATCGTGCCTAATGACGTACTGCTATGGTCGGGGGTCCGATATCCCCCGGCCGCTCTCTGCGCGACTGATTTTCAACTGATCACTGATGCGGACTAACCTCTCGGNGGTCCGATATCCCCCGGCCGCTCTCTGCGCGACTGATTTTCAACTGATCACTGATGCGGACTAACCTCTCGGTGCTGTAATCTTCAACTGCTTCCCACCCTCCGCGCAAAGAAGCTTATATCCTTTCTAGCCTCCCTCCCTAATTTCCTGCACACGTCTCTCTTGTTGGGGGAGGGGGTGGGTGGTGTCCTTTCAAATCTTGTCAGCTATTCATCCACGGTGCGTTTACACTGTTTTAAGCTGGCGGGGGGTGGTGGTGTTGATGACAGCACCGCTCTAATACCTAATTATGTCACATGTCAAGATTATCCATTAATTTTGTATATGTGTCATTAATTATTTTTGTAAATTCATTCCATATTTTTAAACTACTAATTGGTTCTTTTTTCCTTAATTGTTTCCTGGCTATTTTATCAACTATGTTCCAAGGTGATTTAAGTGCTTCCTCTTTAATGAATTGTGTCCATTTATCAAATATGTTCACTTTAATTTAATTTTGATATTGTTTTCTAATTACTTTGTATTCGTCTTTATATATTAATTTTGCATTGCATTTGCAGCCTACCCTCGCATGCTAGCCTAGAGTCGCACCGCGCNGTATTCGTCTTTATATATTAATTTTGCATTGCATTTGCAGCCTACCCTCGCATGCTAGCCTAGAGTCGCACCGCGCGTGTGTTAAGTATGTCCTAAGCCCAACTATAAGCATAGTTGGCTGTAATTAATTTCCGAACCTTTTAAGATACAGACACCTAATTCATAACATAGACATCACTTCCGATGACCGAAAGGACCGCAGGGTCAAGCACATCTTAGGTCTCCGTATAAGCATAGTTGGCTGACATAGTCACNTTCCGATGACCGAAAGGACCGCAGGGTCAAGCACATCTTAGGTCTCCGTATAAGCATAGTTGGCTGACATAGTCACCAAATTCATACCATAGGCATTACCTCCGATGACAAACTGGGTGGTATAGAACATTTTTGCAGGAAATTGTTTTGGTTTTAAGGCTAATTAGGGAAGTTTTGGACGCTCTTGAGGGAATAAAGGCGAATTCGAGGGGGAAAACATGAAAATGGCCGCCGCTGACGCAGAACGACAGAGCAGGAGATCGCCGCGTGACATCATCCAAGATGGCCACCGTGGCCGTGTGACTCCGCAGCAAGCAGCTAGTTAATGCAGAAACCCCTATTTCTAACTACTTGCACGCACGGAGCAACCATCGTGCGTGTTCGCTGAGTCGGACTCGAGCTTTCACTGTGGGTACTGCATGATGGGCACTTCGCGTTGGCCACAAGAAATAAGCCCAACTTAAACAGCGTAACCTTATTCTATCAATACAATTAAATGTAGACTGCCAGAAAAATTATCATACGTGACCGCTTGACAGAGAAGAGCTTGAAATGTTTGCTATGCACGTAGCGGGCATTTTTTTTACACAGAATGTTTCTGTGAGATTGTACTCTGGCATACAAATTTTGTTACACGTAAATTTTCATTTCGCAATTTTAACAGCTTTAATGGAGGGTTCACCATTTGTCAAGTGTTTTGTTGACCGAGGAGTGGACCACAGCTTCGCTCTCCCGAGGTGCGGGTGTTGCACTGTCTCCCGACGAAGCCACGCGGCCAATAACGGAAGGGAAACTGAAGTAGTAGAAGTAGTATATTGAAATCTAACCTCCGCGAACTCCAGCCGCATATGCCAGCAAAATGGCGTCACTGACCAGCAGCATGTAGGAAAGCCGTTCACCAAATAGCGATAGCCGGGGGCCCAGCCAATAGCGAAAATTCGCAGCACGTGGTATAGCCAATCAGACACAAGGCCCGTTTCCAGGATCGCGCACGGCCGATCGGGGAATGGGTACGCTGATATAATTTCGTATCTGTGTAATTATCTACTCTATGCTAAAGTCACGAGTAGACACCCGGAAATTTCTCGGATTCATTCGACAAGAAGCTAGACTCCACAATCCTTTGTGCAAACGAGCCTCAGTTAGTTGTTCATTAGCTGTTGTGCCAGTTTAACCACTGATCAGGTAGCACGGGATTGGGTCTTTCTTTTCCCTACAGGTTCGTTATTGGTCAAAATTTGTCAGGGGCGTTTCAAACAAACTTTGATCGAATAGAAGCGAAATTTCATTGAGCATGCAGATAAATTTTAACTTGTCCTTAAATGAACTCGTGTAATTTGCGTGTCTGGGATGGTGAGTGGGTGGCAACGCAAGTCGCGAGGGCGACCTGAATACGGCGGAGAAGAGGTCGGCGGCACTCACACTGGGTTTCTCCGTGCTCTCCGCAGACAAAGGCGTGGATGCTGCGCGGGTGCACGTCCAGTATCAGCGCCATGCGACTGCGCAGGCGCATCGAGTCCACCAGCGTGCCGACGCCGATCACGCGGCTCGACGGCAACCCGCTCAGCCGCCAAGCCACGTACGCCATCACTTCCACTGCAACACACGCACGCACACCGCGCTCAGCACCGCCTCTACGGGGTTGCCGACCATGGACTGAACATGAGGTAGACCGATTCTTCGTCTTCTGCGCATGTACCCAGCGTTGGCCTATCCCAAACCAACACAACTGTCACAGTCACCTTTCATCAGCGGTGATGAACGTGTTTGTCTATATCTTAATTTTCAAAGGAAGACCACTTTTATACGAATAAAATATTTTCACCAATTTGAATTTAATTAAACTGCATTATAAATTGGTTAGAGGAAGTGTAAGCACTTGTTTACTAAACAGTTTTCTAACCTTAAATCCTATCCACGTCGTTTATGACAGTCGTGTTGGCAGAAAAGCAGTCCAATGTTGGAACACGAAGACTAGTTCTGCGCAGCCAGCGTGATCGCTCTACCCCATAGTCACTCTACGTTGCTGACCGTCCATGCTATACGGCATTTTCCCTATCCTGGGCCGCCATTTTTTAAACTATTAATTTCTCTAGAGGAATGGCGTCATCCCGCTATCGGAATACTTAATGGATTTTTAGTTTTTCTAGCTCTGTTACGTTTTTAAAAATAAGATTCCAAAAGTACCCCTTTACCCAAATATCAAATTATCCTACACTGCAGCACGGAAAAAATAAGGGAACTACTAAAAATTTCCAAAAATTTAGCAAAATCAAAATTGTGACATAAATACGAGTTCGTAGTTCAGTCGTTATGTTTGCACTGCCGTGTAAGGTAAATAACTAGTTGGGTATATGGGTACTTTGGGAAACTTCTTTCTTAAAAACCTGAACAAGCTATAAAAACGAATATATATATATATATATATATATAATGCCGGTAATCGAGTCATGAAGTGTCTAAATGAATCCGACAGCAAGGCAGCTGCCAGAATCGTCATTCCTCTAGAGATTTGTCTTTTAAGACTGTTGTGTGGTGTAGAAAACTTTAAAATAGACACTCCTCTTTGTGGTTTATTTTAAATATAAATAAGCATAATAACTAAATCCATTGTCGCACATCTTATTATAACTAGAGATCTGAAATTTTCTTCGCGGATTCATTTGAGGACAAGCTAGACTTCAAACACATCTGCATTTGACTTTCTTTTTAAATTGAATCACAGTTGGTAAGCCACGCCCTGGACGAATTCAAGCCAATAACTAACCTGCAAGAAAAAAGAGGACTGAATCGTGCACTACCTAGTCAGAGGTAAAACTGGAGCATCAGCCAACAAACAACTAACTGAAGTTCGAGTACATAAAGGACTGTGGAGTCTAGCTTGTTGCCTAATGAATCCGCGAAATTTCCGGGTATCTAATTATAATTACATTATAATTAACTGTGAAAAAATAGTGTAAACAATGTTAGATTAGTACATAAAAACTGATAGAAATGCTACGAACATCAAACAAATAATAACACGGAACAGGTGAAACATTATAAAACAAATACAGTAGAAAACCCTTCGTTACACCCCTCTGGTGGTGTGGTTGTTAATGACGTGCCGGGGTTAAGGTGACCGAGCGGTTAGCCTGCTCGTCTCCCACAAAGGCGAATCGGGTTCAATCCCCGGCCGGGTCACTCACTCTGGTCAGCGGGTTTTCTCAGGGATCTCCCGTTACCCCGCCCTTTAATTCCGGTGCTGCTCCATTCTCACCTCAATCACCCTCATCGGCTCTGGATACGTTGGTGCTAAGAGCCGCCCACTGACTCACGTACCGGGGTTGGTGACGATGACGAGCACGCAGTCGGGACTGTGTCGCACGAGCGCCGGTATGATCTCCTTGAAGATCTGCACTTTCCTCTCCGTCATCTGCGTGTCGGACTCTCCCGGCTGCTGGGGCGCGCCCGCCGCCACCACGATCACCTTCGAGCCCGCCGTGTCCGCCACATCTGCAGCCGCAAACAACAATCACGCACATTCGCGCGCACTCTCACACTGCACTTCCTAGCTAGGGTTACCACACCTCGGACATGTCCTCTTTTTTAAGCTTTCTAAACTGTCCGGCCGGGTTTTACAAAAAAAAAATCGAAATGTCCTCTTTTCCAATCAAAGTGAAAGACTACTTTCTGCGGGTTTTTTATATGTAAGTAACAGCACCAACGAACTTTCTGCAAAAGTGCAAATTTTTTCGATAATGTTATGTAAATCTTTTGTCTTTATAAATACTCGTATATTTTTCCCTGGCTGTTTTCTTTTTTACATGTCTAAGTTGAGAAGTGCCCAATGTATTTAAAATTATCATGATCATTTGCTAGGAAATAGAAACCGGCTGCAACAAATAAAATCGTCACAGAAATACAATCGAGATGTATCTGAACCTGAGCTGTGCGAGAGAGATTATCTGTCAATCAAAAAAAAAAAAATGTGTACAATGCTTATGTAAAACTGTGTTTTGTGTGAATAATTCTATATTATTTGCTTCCAAAATATTCTGCAGTGCCTACAAACTAAATAGAATTAACTTTCAAATTCAGAGTGAACATTATTATTACTTTATCCTGTAGAAAAAAAAATATTTTGTATTACTTAAAAACTTAATGGAACCAATTTTTGGATACAGTTTTTCATCTAATACATTTTTCATTGACCTGCGGCATAATTCACTGATTTTGTATCCCGTATTTCTATTGTAAAATTGTATGTCCGCTTTCTTCATGTCATTTATCTTGCAAGTGTCCTCATTTTTCTTGCCAGTTACTTGAGCATGTCCTCTTTTTGAGTGCCACATATCTGGTAACCCTATTCTTGGGATTGGTTTACAATCATAGAACATAGGAACAGCGCATAGGGCATGATAGTAGAACATACATAAGACGAGAATTATTGTGCGAAATTGATCACTGTAAAAATATTGGGATAATTACCTGACAATTGTAAGGTAATATTGGCAAACTTGTTTGGGAAACATATTTTTCTTTACATGCATGATAGAATTACCGTACTCTGGAGTAAAATTCTTTTACATGGCAGTGTAAAATGCATGGGAAAATCACCTTACAACGTGCGCATCTCCTCAGTATTGTCTCAACAGCTGGACAGGAGGAAGAAACAAAACGAGGAGCTATGTTGGACAGCTTGTAAAACTCATATTCGTTAGGGCAGGCATTATATTAAGCAATAAATTCATTTCAAAGTATAAAATCTGTAAACTACAACTATCAAATAGTTACAAATGAAGACCTTGTAAAAAAAGGGGAAATAAGAAAATTTGTAAGAAATTCTGGAAAACTGATAGTTTTTTGTCCCCGTGTTCGGATCTCAATATACGCCTTTATCTTTACCCGCGTGATTTTTATGTCAAGGGAATTATTAAAATACTTGGAAATGTCTGGACTCCAAAGCACTAATAAATCCACTAAAGAAACTCTACAAAAAACGTTGCTTTGTACCGCACAAAAGTAACTTCGCAATCTGTTACACAAAATAATTATTATAACCAGTTCCAGAAATAACAATTTGTCAAGTTGCTCTCAGAATGGCGGAAATATTCAAACCAATTGACATAGGACAGCATCCTTTGCTTCCGACCGTCTGTCACGCCGTGGACTCTACCCCCTTTACCCCTACAACGCACCACCGCAGTGCTCATTCTACTTTGCACCGACCTCCCGGCGTTTTGGACTCACCCGGTGAAGCGCTGAACATGATCCTGGAGAATGTCCCAGTGACATTTTATAATCAATTGCAGGGCAACATTTCATTTAATCAGTTAATCAATTAAAACAAACTCATTGACGTGCAAATATCACGAGAAGACAGCCCTTGTAATAGTTTTATTATAATTTTTCTTTAAATTAATTTCCAGTGTAGCTTCCAGAAATGCATCTATTAATTTTATAATCTTCTTATATTGCGTGTATTGGTGTGTTAGAGTGTTTTCTGTTAGTTTTCCTAATTTGTACAAACATTGTTTTATTGTTTAGATTCATCGTCTTACAACAGCAAGGTGCATTGTATTGTAGAACAATCCAGACTGTTAGGGGCGCGCCGTAGTGTGTCAGTCATCGTCCAAGAATCACAAGAGTAGGCGCGCGCCGCGTCGCGATCCGGTTGCATTCACGTCTTTTGTACCAATCACTTAGTTTTCTACAGTTATTTCTCAATTCAACCGGAACCTTTGTTTCCATCGCACCCGGAGACGCCACCCCTCCTCCCCCGGTGATTGCATCGCCCGGGGGAAGCATGACGTTTCACCTTAATTTTTCACGTCGCGGTAACGCGTTTTTAGAGCAAGCAGCCAATCTCACCTGGCGGTCGCGAGTGGCCAGGGTTCGTTTACGTGCTCACATTGAGGTGAATATAGAGTTTCCTGTGCAAAGTAAAATATACGTGTGTAAGTAAACCGCGTTGTATTATTTCTACGCCCCGCCTTACTGGCATTTCGGGGCACGGGTCCCGTACAACCTGCCTTCCAGATGTTTCTTCACCAGCCTAAATTAGCACAATCTCTATGAAATTGCATTTAACAGCAGTTTAAGGCGTGTGGGTCAGACTGAATTGGCCCACTACACGCCACAACACAGGTATCAGGACGACTCAGCGATATCCATCACCGAGGGAATGGCGTACGTCCGGGCGGACGACCCTGCAGCCCTGAGAACGTCGGTAACGCCATCTTGACTCCTCCTGTCGACGGCGTCTGGCGCCTAAGTCGGGTTACCAATACCTTCATCCATTCATTCCCACCTCGTTATAATAATAAGAAATATTTTAAGAAAAACTTGTACAATTATTTTAATGAGAAATTTTGCAGGTAACTTAAACTAATACTTCACGTGGTAACTTCCTTTAGTACGCAAAGTATCAATTACCCAGCTACGTTGCCGTGGTGTAATAGATAGCGCACCAGCATAGCGAGGTAGAGGACCGTGATTCGTGCCCACCACTGGCCAGTGTCGAGGATTCCAGAATTGTGGATTTTAGTTACTATTCGTCTGAGGATAAAGGTAATTATGAAATTAACGGTTTTAATCATTCCGAATTTTTTAAAATATACTTTTATTTTACACTGCAGTTAATATTCCCATGCTTGTATGGGATTTTCTCACACTTTTGTGAGGTACTTTTCCATACTATTAGGGAATAGTACTTAACGTGTTTTGTAAATTTACTCTCCATTTAAGAGGTAATTTTACCTTACAAGTAACGGTAATTTTCTTTACTTACATGTAAGGCAATTTTACCACAATTTTTTTTTATACATGTTAATGTATTATTTTTAGCCAATTAAATTTTGCAACGAGTCTGACGGCAGTTGGCAGGGTTGGTAAGTAATGAAATTTCACAACATATTGTGAAATTGTGTTGAAAATTATGGTAATTTAATATATTTAACATTTTTAATTTTCTTTAAAATCTTTGGGTTTTTTTTTCCTGAAGATGTAAAAAGTTGTTAAAATTGTCTTGTAGTAAACAGTCGCCTACAACTTTGTTGACAATTTTATGATGGTTATAGTTAATAAAGTTGGCAAGTATGAAGTTTACAACCTAATATATTTGAAGAGTGCATATCATCAACTTCCTATCAGAGAAGAAGATAAATATTATACCACTTTCGAAGCATGTGGCCAACTTTATCAATTCAAAGGGATTCATTTTGGTGTCACTAATGGAGTTGCAGCTTTCCAAAGAATTATTGACGAAATAATCAGAGTCGAAGATCTGAGTGATACATTTGCCTATATGGGTGATGTAACAATATGTGGAAGGACACAAGAAGAACACGACAAAAATCTAAGAAGGTTAATGGATGTTGCTCTAAAATACAATCTAACTTTAAACAATGAGAAGTCCTCATTTTCTGTAATGTCAATCAAATTACTAGGTTACATTATCGCTAATAAGGCGATTAAACCTGACACTGATCGTCGTAATCCGTTAAGAGAGATGTCACCTCCAAAGGATCCATCATCACTTAAGAGAAATTTAGGAACATTTTCTCGTTATGCATCATTCATCCCACAGTTTTCTGCTAAAGTTTCGTCTCTTGCTCGCTCCTCATTTCCATTATCGCAGGAAGCAATTCTTGCTTTTGAAGAATTGAAGGCAAACATCGAAAAATATGTTGTGACTTGTATTGACCCAGAAGCCCCATTCATCGTAGAAACTGATGCCTCGGAGGGTGCAATCGCAGCGACTTTACTCCAATTAGGACGCCCTATTGCGTTCTTTTCGCGCCTACTTTCTGGCTCTGAACAGAAACATTCGCTATTGAGAAGGAGGCTCAAGCGATTGCAGAAGCTCTCGAAAAATGGCAACACTACCTCATCAGTCGGAATTTTAAGTTGATAACATACCAAAGATCGCTATAATTCATGTTCGATAATAAACTTCATGAAAAAGTGAAAAATGAAAAGATAATGCGATGGTGAATGAAATTGTCTTGTTTCCACTATGACATTGTCTATATCTCTGGTGAGACAATGTTGTTGCTGATTCCCTTTCAGGAATTTGTTCGGCTATCCACAACTCTGTTGAAAAGCATAATGGGATACATATATTTCTATGTCATCCTGGAGTAACTCTACTCTATCATTGGGTTCGTTGCAAGAATTTGCCCTACTCCTTAGAAGAAATACACCACGTGACTAATTCTTTCAGAGCATGTGCCACTGTTAAACCAAGATTTTATTGCCATAAAAGTACTCTCGTCAAAGCAACTTCGCCTTGGGAAAGGCTTAACATAGATTTTAAGGACCTTCTATCACTCTAAATCGATTTCTGGTAGTAATAGTAGATGAGAACTCTAGATTTCCTTTCGCTTTTCCTTGTCCAGATATATCCACTACTACTGTAATATCAAAACTGAAACTCCTTTTTTCAATTTTCTGAACTCTTGCTTATATTCATTCTGATACGAGAACCTCGTTTACTTCACTAGAATAAGATATTTCCTAAATTTGCTTGGCATAGCTTCAAGCAGGACCACTGCATATAATCCTGCTGGTAATAATCAGGTTGAAAGATACAACTTGTTGTGGTGTGATCGGGCCTTAGCTGAATGGCTTGCCTGATCACACCTTCAAACATTAAACCTAGAAACGAGCGGGATTGCAACACCACCATTTGGTCGTCGACCCATGCGAAAGAAGACAGTTACAGAAATCCCCTCCACCGATCACTGAGCGGGGCCGCAGAACCACGCGCTTGATATAGGCCGGCGTAACACCCGGAACAGCGTCTTTTCGTCTTTTGTCCTTTGGGCGTCGACCCGACCAGCGAAGCAGGCCAGGAAGATGGGTGTGTCCAGCCGTCGTTAACCGTCTCGTAGAATCAGCCTGCTGCCACAACATTAACAAGGTGATGATTTTCCAGTTACGTTTAAATAAAATGGCGTGAATTAAACGTAATGAATAATCATCTTGGTATTCAATTTGAAGCTCCCCCGATCAATAGTAATTTAAATAGCTACTATATAATCTTCATGTAATAAAGCTAATCTTATGCTGTTGTGCTCTACCGAATGACGGGTCATTATTGAGCTACGCCCCTAGCAACTTTCAAGTACGAATTAGCTGAAAAGCTAGTTCGTAACAAACTGCATTATATAGAAAACCACCGAACTTGCTTTAAAGTCCCTTGGTGTCGGGATCGTTTATTGAGAATCAGTCATTTCAAATGCTCTTCATTCTATTCTATTCTTAATTTGCACTGCAACTAATTCTACTCCCCATGAACGCATGTTTTCACATCCTTGCAGATCTGGAAATTTACTGTCTACTCCATCTTGGCTTCTTCTCCCTGGACCTGTTTTACTGAAAAGGCATAATCGTTATTCTAAATATAAACCTCTTGTCGAAGAAGTTACACTTCTTCAAGGAAATGCGGGACATGCCCACATCCAACTTCCTTATAGGAGGGAGACAACAGTATCGACACGTCATTTAGCCCCAGTTGGATATTATGGAGAAAGCACTTGTGAGAGGTGTCTAAAAGAACGTGGTTATAAAATTAGAAGACCTGAAAATCAAGAGAACCAACAGGAAGAGGTGGTCGTAAATGAAGGTGACCAGGTGTCCCTTATGGACAAAAATGATAGTGAAATATCTGAAGAAATGAGACCAAGTAACAGATTGGCTACTTCTCCTAGAAGAATCTCGAAAACACGGAAACTTCCTAGCTACTTAAACGACTACGTCCTTAAGTAACAAGTTAGAGGGAAGAATGTTATAGTAATTCTCTATGGACATTTGCACTTCTTAGTAGGTTTCAACTGTTGTTTTGTTAATATCATTCGGTGTTATTTTAGTCAATTAAAACATTTCTTAAGGTCTTGTATTATAAGTTTTATTACACATCTATTTTGTCGCTGTTTTTATTCATATTAATTATAAATAAAATATTATAATTTATAGATAAAATATAATTAAAAGTTTTAAATAANAAGGTCTTGTATTATAAGTTTTATTACACATCTATTTTATCGCTGTTTTTATTCATATTAATTATAAATAAAATATTATAATTTATAGATAAAATATAATTAAAAGTTTTAAATAACAAAAAGTAGTATATTTTTATGATAAAAGAAGTATAAAACGTATGTGATACATAAAATATTTCGAAAACAACCAAATACGTCTTAAATAGAGTGATTTTTAAAGTTTTGATTTTTAAAATGTGAAGAAATCGTGAATAGTTTATATAGCTTTCTTTTAAATGAAAGAAATAAATATTTATCATTATGGCATGTTTACAGTTTACAGTATGATATAATTTTGGTTCTCAAAAAAGTTAACTTTGCAGAATTTTTTTAAATCAACATTAAGGGGTAACACGACCTCTTAAATACCAATCATTTGTAGTTCCCACTATCACTAAGACTGTTTACTGCCATTCTATAGTTTATTACGCAATTCGAGACTGTTCGTTGCCCCATGGCAAAAGGACTCGAATGCAAGTCGGCCGTTGACAAAACGTGCTATCAAGAGGTGCTGGCGAAAATGACGAAATAAAGTGATATGCAAGAAATATATTTCTTCTCCCTAAAATCATTACTCAGATCATTACGCGTCCTTCTATTCCAGCAACCCATATTCCACCACACCGAGTACTACGGATGTAGCTCGTTTGCGGTTAATTGCCATTTTAAAAATCAACCTTTGAAAAACATGCCTGACCTTGACTACGAATTAGTAAAACTTTGTTTTTACAGTGTTAAAAATGTCTGTATTATTCACGGAAATGTTTACGGGAAGATTAAATTGCATCTACGGTAACACAGTCCATAATAATGGAAAAAGGAACTGAGCTCTGTAAATACAAAGTACGGAACGTCTCCGTATTTACTATATAGCTTCACGTTTCGGTGACAAACAGTGCTGAGTCTACAGGAAGCTTTCTTCTCCACTGTAACACGTAAATTATCAATTCTGAGGCAGTTAGGGTAGTTGAGTTGATTTGAGTTGAGATATTTGAGCGGCTTGAGAGCCTATGAGGGTGAAATGGAACAGCGCCGAAATGCAAGGGCGCGGGTAAACGGGAGACCCCCGAGAAAACCCGCCGACAAACAGCGGCATCGTTCGGCACGATTCCCACTTGCGAAAATCCGGGAGTGACCCGGCCGGGGATTGAGCCCGGTTCGCCTTGGTGGGAGGCGANAGAGAAAACCCGCCGACAAACAGCGGCATCGTTCGGCACGATTGCCACTTGCGAAAATCCGGGAGTGACCCGGCCGGGGATTGAGCCCGGTTCGCCTTGGTGGGAGGCGAGCAGACTAACCGCTCAGCCACCGCGGTCCCGCAGTTAGGATATCCGCTTCATTTAGACATATTTCTTAAAACATGAAAAAGCAGCACAAGACACGTGTAACAGTTAACATTTACAACGCCCAAACATTAATAGAAACTGAAAACGTTACTAGTGTCACATTTAGAAAAATAAGAGTTATTTACGACTGCTATAAGAAGGTTGCGAGCGTGTGGTAAAAGTGGCGTGCTCTAAAAATTTTTGAGTTCGTGCTCGAATCTCACTCTACAGTTAAATATTATAACTTTTTATTAATTTATTTTAAAATGCAGTAAAGCAGTCGCATAGAAAAAATTGGAGATATTTTATAACATATTTTTATTAACTCGAATGTGCAGAAAAACTGAGTATAGCAAATTTACGGCGAGGTTCAGTGAATTCACGGAAATCTCTGTGAAATTTAGGGTAACTCCGTTATTGAAAAAGCGACGTGTCCGTAATTTTACGGAGAAATCTGGATCATAATTTTTGCCAATACTTTGCAGTAATTTCAAGGGAATTTTTTTCTTACAAAGTAGCAGTTTTACGGTGTCACGATCGTCGCATGTAGACATTTGTCAAAACGTCCACGCAAAGTTGATTCATTGTTGCGACACAAAGATGGTTACTGCGCAGAATGGTATATATGAGAGTACTCCGCCCATTTTCCTTCTACGGGTGAAACACAATACAGCCAAATTTGGGCGTCTGCACTATAACCAGACAGGTAGCGTTTTGAACTCTTCGCGGGAGCTAGCATATTGTAACCCCAGCCGAGAAGTAAAGAGAAAGTTATCGTGTACGATCTCATGTAAGCTGTCCTCTCCCCTTCCCCTCCGCTTGTTACATACGTTACTGTACATTTGACAGACTTCTGCCATAGGCCGGCAGTATGTCTGGCACGCCTCGCGTGAATCTTGAGCCAATAATGTCACTTCAGCGGCGGAGTGGCCAATCTTATTTAACGAAGTCGAACAGGTATTTGACTCTAGTTAAAGGATAGCGGCCAATAAAACCACTGACTGTGCTCACTTACATGTAAGGTGGTGGAGTTTATCCTGTCACCGACAGATAACGCGAATTTTGCAGGTCTCTACTTATAAGGCCAGTGCAGCAGGTGTCTCACGAAGTCGTGAGCTGACTATACGAACATAATCACCTCTAAACAATTTCTAAGGTACAATCTTCAGTTCAGTTCTCTTCTCTCTCTCTCTCTCTCTCTCTCTCTCTCTCTCTCTCTCTCTCTCTCTCTCTCTCTCTCGTTCTCTCCCAAGGAAAAAACTTATTTCCTTTTGGTCGAAGCTTATTTATAGAATCGTTGTATAAATTACCCAGAAGACAATTGTAAAATTGCGGAAAAATACTGATAAAAAATATCCATAAGTCTTTGTAAAGACTTATTTAAAGACTAATTTACTTTCCGTAAATTTCACAGAACTTTCCGTGAATTCGCAAAACATCTCAGTAAATTTTCTAGTTAGGGTTTGAATTTCATGTTTATAAAAAGGCATTCCGAAAAAAAAAAAAAAAAAAAAAANTGTTTACTATGCATACATTTATTTTTAGAAAATTAAAAATATTTTGTACTGGAGCGAGATTTGAATACGAATGAAAAAATAACACGGCATCTTGACTTTCACCACACGCCGAACGGAGAATTTGGAATATAAATATGGTATTTTCATAAAAATAACACGCATAACTTTTTTTCAGCTTATAGTAATATTTCAGTGTTTTAGGTGTTGCTAGTCGTTACAGGTGCCTCGTGCTTATTTTCCGATGTTTAAAGGAAGAAGTGACAATAATAACCTAACTGTCCCAGAAATAAATATTTCCAGCTTCTTGGAGCGAAGAACGTTTAGCGGAGTGTAGTGAGAGCCGATGAGGGTGAAGCGAGGTGACTATGGAGCAGCGGGAGGTCCCCGAGAAAACCCACCGACCAGTGGTATCGTCCGGCACCATTCCCATATGCAAAAATCCGGGGGCGACCCCGCCGGGATTCGAACCCGGCCCGCCTAGGTAGGATGCGAGTAATCTGACCACCACACCACCGCGACCCCCAAGAACACTTCCGTGTATCCTCGGCAGTAATCGTTTCCGAAACCTGGTGCTATACGGAATACGGAGAGGTTCCGTGGAGATCGTTTCCGTTTTACGTCGTTACGGGAAAGCTTTACCGTATATTAACTATATACATAAACATAAACATTTCCGTGAACATTTCCGTGATTTTTTTTGAAATTTCGAAGAGTGTAGCGAAGCAAACACGGGTAGCTGCACTTACCTGAGGAAGAACAAATTTTCGGCTTGCAGAAGACAGATGCGTGAGCGAGGTCCAGCTTCTCGGCTTCCAACTTCGCCTTGTCCGCGTCGAAGAGGAAGATGTCGCTGCACAGGTTCTGCAAGGCAAACATGGTANCTCGGCTTCCAACTTCGCCTTGTCCGCGTCGAAGAGGAAGATGTCGCTGCACAGGTTCTGCAAGGCAAACATGGTACCACACACACACACACACTATTACGGCTATATAGTCCAGTCACAGTTACTTCCAACTTTTCTGAAGCCCTGATAAAGTTCTACTTTCATGATATTCCTTCGCCCCATGAAAAAATACATTTACCAAGTCTAGGAAATTACACCAAAGATACAACGCGCCGCATTCGTGCGCACTCACTTTAATAATATTTTACATAAGAACTATTTCTTACTAGGAATTACCAACACACCTATTTTCTCCCTGTTGTTATTCACATTAAATATAAAATAAATATTATAATGTAAAGGTAAAATAAAATAAAATGCCCTATTTAACCAAGAATAAGATATTTTTACGTTAACAGAATTATTAAGGGGATCAGTCCCCCACCATATTTGATTTTTAGAATTTTCGCAAAAACCTGCAGTATATATTTTGTATTGAATTTTACAGAACGACACGACACAGTACATTTCCTGTACATTTGTACATTTTCTGAAGTTGGTATTGCTTGACTACTGTGGTTAATTTAACTACTGTAGTCGCCCGAATAAAAATTCGCTCACTTCTTCCCAGCTGTTATTATTTAAAAGTTAATATTGTCAGTGAAAAATATAACAAATTGTTAAATCATGAAAAGCAATTATTTATGCTGTGTCGGGCGAAAAATTTCGTTAAACCAACTGAAATGGGAGTTATGGCAAAATATAGATAAATCCAAGATGGAGGGGACTGATACCACTTAAACGATTATAATACATTACACATTTAGGAAATAACAGCACACGTCATACATGGCGCGATTTTTCAAAAGTTTAATTCATTCAATTTGGAGTTGAGAGATTTGGGTGGCTCTTAACAACGAGGCCTTAAGAGCCGATGAGGTTGAAATGAGGTGAGAATGGAGCAGCACCGGAATGCAAGAGCGGGGGAAACGGGAGTGTTCCGTCCGGGGAAAGTAAATTTAGTTTAATCATTCTTTACATAACAACTATTTCTTACTAGCGATCATAGGCTGTTCACGGTTAAATGAGCACTTTTGAAATCAACTTTTGAAAAATGTCATTGCACACATTAGTACATATTTTAACCGGCATTCCGACCAGCTTGCGCTCAGTAAAGTTGGTAACGGTGGAGGGAAAGTAGGTTCATGTTTTTATTTTGAATTAACTGTGTCAGATAAACATTTGTAAACACTGAAACGATTTCTTTTGCTTTCTGTTTTTTTTTTGTAATGCATAAGAATGTAAGAATTAAAAAATTGGAAAAATATTTACTTTTCTAATAATTCAACAGTTTCACTTGACTGGCGTATGAATAAAGTGGTCGGGCACATGTCACGTTAATTTTACACATGTTGGAAGAATACAAGTGTACATCCAAGTAGATCTTAAGAAGGACTTTCAAAAGTGTTCTGTTTAATGTGAACAACCTATAACAACATGCCTCTTTTCTCTCTGTTGTTAATTAATTTCAAATATAATTTATAAACAAAATATAAGGAAAAATTACATTTTACAAAAAAAATTTGATTTTTTTTATTGAAGGTATAAAACTATTGTATTTCATATTTAGGAAACAACCAAAACACGTGATAAATAGGGTGATTTAAATGTTTGTTTTAAAAGAATTTGAAGATACCGTGAATAGTGCATACACCGAATGAGCTCTTCGTATCAAAGATAGCGAACCATCAACACCCAAAAGTAAACATTTGAAGTGAATACTTTCGATAAGTGAANCCCCCCCCCCATTTTTTTCCTGTTAATGATTTACTGTTACACTCATCGACAGCATTCCATTCTTTAGCGTTAAAGGCTGTTCACGGTTAAGTAAACCAATTTTTAAATCAACCTTTGAAAAAAAAAATCACTGCTTATAACAGCATATATGCTACGTTATTACACACTGGCACGCAGGATCCCAGTAAAGTTGGCAGCGTTTTAATGAAAATAGTTTTAAGATATGGCGTATTGCGAGTGTAACTTTTAAATTTATAGCTTCTGGCGGTTTTATTTTTTTGCACGTAAGGGTATAAATTTGCCTGTTATTATTAACACATTGACATTCCAAAAAAATTACACGGTTTCACTTGAATGACGCAGAATAAAGTGAGGCGGTCCATTTAAATGTTAATTTTACATATTGCGGAATCATACAAAATGAAAAGAAAAGTATATCTTAAGCAGGGCATTCAAAAGTGCTCTCTTAACTGTGAATTGGCTATATTTAATTTAGTGCTCACTTTTTTAATTCAGTGATATACCAGATGATCTCTGCGTCCGAGGCCGCCAAAAGCCTTTGCTATAATCGTAGTAGCGTTACCACAAAGGCCTGAAAAAGTGCTGTCTATAACCGCAGTCAGAAATCTCTCATGCGACCTATCAGAAGCGAGAATGGAAATAATAACACAGGTTTTGCGTGGATTGTGAACATCAACATCGGTCTACATCATTTATAGCGCATTCGCAGTTACTTCAAACTTTTCTGAAGCCCTGCTTAAGTTCTACTTCCAGGATATCCCTCCGCCTCAGCTTAACCGTGTCTATAAACTTTACGAGAGAGACAGCGCACCGGATTCGTGCGCACTCAGTATAATAATATTTATCATAAAAACTATTTCTTACTAGGCACTGTTGACACGCATATTTTCTCAGCGTTTTTATTCGTATTAATTACAAATTAAATATTATAATTTATAAATAAAATATATGTAAATGTTGAATGTAATAAAAAATAAGGTGCTTTCACGTTAACATAATTATAAAACGCTCTGTGATACGACGTGTTTAGAAGACAACCAAACACGTCATAGATATTGTGATTTTCCAAAGATTTTATTCAAAAAATGTGAAGAGACTGCTAATAGAGTAGAGTGCGTGGTTTCTGCTGCCGGTTTAGAAGTAGGTGGTACCGCCACGACTAGCAGACGAGAGCTGCGCGGACGTGGACTCACCTTGACCAGGAGCGTGAAGGCGACGGCGCTGCCGACCTGGCCGCAGCCGACAATCGTCACCTTGCTATTGCCGTGAGGGTGTTCGTCGCGAGACACCGGCAACAGCAGCGCTCTCTGCAGCATGGCTGAGTATTCGTCGCCGTTGTTTCCTCCTTCGCGCGCCATCTCGTCCGTCTCACTGCAACACGCAACACATGGCCGTTCTGTAGAGAGATGTGGGCGGCTCTAAAGGTGGCCGGCCTGGTTGAAGGAATTCTGCACGTCTGAGGCCTAAAAGCGTGGGAGCGCTAGGTGATGATGTTTCCATAGCATGTATTACCTGTTTGCAAGGAATTATTAAGATTTATGTTTTACAAAAAAGTACGTACTGTCTGTTACATATTGAAAATATACGCTCGTAGGGATCTTCTCCTAAAAAATCCGCGAAGAATACATTTTGTTTGAAACGCCTATATTTAAAATTAAGGCACTGCGGCGAAATTTCCTTATCGTGAGATTTCCTATTAAAATTTCGCAACTTCCAGCCAGTGTGCGGTGCCCTTAACAACGTCTTGAGAGCCGATGAGGGTGGAATGACGTGAGAATGGAGCAGCGCCGGAACGTAAGGGCGAAGGGAAACGGGAGATTCCCGAGAAGGCTCGCTGACCAGCGACATCGTCCGGCACGATTCCCACACTTGCGAATATCCGGGGGTGACCCAGCCGGGGATTGAACAACACGTAACCGTGGCCCTTCAAACACATTTCGCACACCTCACAACTAATTAATAGTCTGCACATATGCTATAGTCCATCCTCGGTTACTTCACACTTTTCTGAAGCCCTGATAAAGTTCTACTTCCAGGATATTCATCCTCCTCGTGCAAACAATGTTTAAAACCAAGTCTGGAAAATTACTCCAAAGGAACAACGCACCGCATTCATTCGTACTCAGTGTAATAATATTTTACATAACAACTATTTTTTACTAGGCATTACCAACACACCTATTTTCTCACTGTTTTTACTCATATTAGTTATAAATTAAATATTATAATTTATAAAAAAATAAATGCTGTTTTACTTTAACAAAAAATAAGGTATTTTTATGAACAAAAGTATAAAACCCTTGTGAAACATGGTATATTTATAAAACAACCAAACACTATAAGTAACATGAAAGCAGACAGGTGGAAATTGTGAAAAGATAATTAAACTATGTCCACATTTTATTTTATTTTATATGTACTTATGTAACACTGTGTAGAAGTACTGCTCATCTGTGTTATTGCCTGTTAAATANATTTTATTTTATTTTATATGTACTTATGTAACACTGTGTAGAAGTACTGCTCATCTGTGTTATTGCCTGTTAAATATCTGCTGGAAAAAATGGTTATAGCATGTTATATACTAAAGCCTTTTGGAATAATAAATTGTGATCATACTCGCGATAGTTTGTGATAGTTTGTACTTCGCATTGTGCGCTTGTGTGATTCCTATTGGTAAATTGTCATTTCAAGTAATATTTGTAACATTAGACGTTGTAAAACGTATTTACAATTAAGAATGTATAACAAATATACAAATATTACTTTTGTGAGACAAGACGCTCTCTTTAAGAAGTGTAAGCTCTAGATAGTGTAATGTGCAGCCTGTTTATTGTATTATCAATCATTGTTTTTGTACTTCCCTGTATCGAGTCCTGCCGGAATGCTGCCATTAAATTAATTAATTTAATAAATAAAAACCCCTATAATAGGGGGGGGGGGTAAAAAAGAAACTCTAACTGTAAATTTATTGAATTCTAATGTTGAAGGTACCGGATAACGTTACATGTTCACATCGGGCACTATTTTTAACTTACAGACATTAAGAGTAACGCCATTTGCTGCAGATTATCATTTTTCTATTACACTGTTTTCTCACAGCCACAAGGCTAACCGGGTTCGATTTCCGACGGGGAATCGTACCGGGCGATGCCGTTGGTCGGTGGGTTTCATCGGGGACCTGCCGTTTCCCCCGCCCCTGAATTCCGGCGCTGCTCCATCACCACTTCGCTTCACCTTAAACAACTCTCAATACCCGATGTTAAGGGCTGCGTACACTTTTCCACTCCACTCTCATAGTCACAGGTCACTACCAAATTGACTGATTTTGCGCCACACAAATAATTAAAACAACCCATCCAAATATTATTTAAAAAAATACTACCACATAGCTATTGGTTACTGATTATAAAATATCATGTATATTCATTTCTGTATGTGTATGTGAATATAATGCACAGAAAATGTTTTACGCCATATAATGTTTTAATGTCATAGATCTGTAACAACCCCCCTCCCCTTTTTTTATAAAAGTTGTTAAATAATAATTTCCTTGTGAATTTTAAAATAGAACACAGCACCCCTCAGTTTCCTTTCTTTCGCTGTCATAACTATTTAACTTCCTTTGTTTTTTCCATACAAAATCCGTAACATGTAATTATGCAAAACTATGCAAGAAAATAAGTTTTATTTACTGAAAGGCGTTTTATTTGTAAAACATTGATTTTCTGTACATTTCTTCAATGAAGATCCGCGGAGACCGAGACAGGCGTGTTACGGTACCGTGCAACCGGTGTGCACGGTTTTCTTTAATGACCAAGGTCGATACTGATCGATGGGGGTCCATCTATCGATACGTGCGGCCCAGCACGGCGGCAAGCAGGCGCGTGATGGATTGGTCCATTAGCGACGCCTCGATTATACACGTGTCTCCCACTGCAGGTGGTCCAGAGGCGCAAGGGCACTCATCGCCTCCGCTACTGTACCATAACCTCGCAGCCCGTCGGGGAAATACCCTCAACAGACTAATAACAAACATCGCACCGTTCACGGTAAAATGAACTTTTTTGAACTCGTCTTTTTTCCTCAAATTCACTGTCCGTTAACTGCATTTATCCTACCGTACACACGAACGTGCAGACTCACAGTTAAGTTGGCAGAGAGTTGGGTAAAGTAGTTCTGTCTTGAAGTTGTACTGCGAGTGTAATTTATGGCGCATGAATAAAGTCATTAGGCCCATTGTCATGTAAATTTTACATATGGCGAAAGGATAAAAAATGAGGAGAAAATTAGACCTTAACCAGGGATTTCAAAACTACTCAATTAACTTTGAGCAGTCTATAGGAAAAAGCACCGACAAGAATGAGAAAAAAAACAGCAGCGAGAGATACCAATTTAATTTATTTTGACTTAAAAGTTTTCCAACAAAACCATTACTTTTTTTTCTCTCGGTACAAATTCTCCGAAAATTGCACTTGAATACATTTGAAGCACCGGGAATTTATTATATTTTTATCGTAATCGTTAGACATACTGTAAAATTGCGACAAATTTTTGAGCCAACATGTCTTTCGGGATACTGTAGCGTTTTGATCATTTTATGATTCGGTGTTGCATTTTTGACTCGTCTTGACACTTTGCGGACAAATAATACACGTCCAGTTAAGAGAATTAAAACTTATTCTCATTGGCCAAGAGAAATGGGAAAGTAACTTTGTACACACACAACGAATGATGAAATAAAAATTTCTGACTTGTGCACAGTACATTGAAACATAAGAAACGGTCAACTTCTCCCGCGATAAACCATCGTCTCTAGTAATCGTATATCGATGAAAATGCACTCGTACACAGATGTGCTGCTATCGTTTGACTTTCGATGAAATCATCAACTTTTCTCGTAGAAGTGCAAAAGCTGTCCGAGAGTGGTGTCTGCAGACTGTTTACGGTAATTACGCACTTTTGATATCAGGCTTTGTAAAATGTCACTACCCCTACGTGCATATTTTTTGGTGGCCACACTGACAGGTATTCTCCCAGTTAAGTTGGTCACGGCAGAAGAGAAGTAGTTCCATATTTCTACGTTGAATTAAAAGTGTTAGATAAACATGTAAATACTGAAATAATTTATTTTACTTTCTGCTTACTTTCTAAATGCAAGTAGGTGTAAGTAATAGCACATATGTAAAATATTTACTTTTCTAATAATTTCACAGTTTCGCTTGACCGACGCATGAATTAAGTGATCAAGCCCATCATAGTTATGCTAACTTTACATGTGGTGGAAGAATGCACAATATTAATACAAGTGTATCTCAAGAAGGGCTTTCAAAAGTGCTCAGTTTACCGCAAACATTCTATAGTTATATATAACTTGCTGTGAGCCATGTTCGTCTCCATTGCTTCTGCAGTGGCGTAGCCATTAAAACAAAACTCGGGGTTGTTCCGAAGACGAAATAAAGCACGCTAGCCTATCAGTGAACCATTTCTTAGTCCTAGCATGTATAGGGCTTGTATCCTTGCCAACTTGGATTTGTTTTTGTTTCACCGTAGCTTACTTTTTCAGATCAAATATNCATGTATAGGGCTTGTATCCTTGCCAACTTGGATTTGTTTTTGTTTCACCGTAGCTTACTTTTTCAGATCAAATATTTGTAAACGATGACTGACAGGGCCCACAGTATTTTGCCCATGTGGCTCTTGTTATATCTGTAGGTCCACTCTGGTTTCAGGAGTTCTATAAAGTAGCTCTGTACAAATTATTGCTTAAAGTCTTAACAGCAAGCTATACAGAGATATCAATAAATACAAAACGGCAAGGACACCACAGCCTTAAATGTTTTTTTTTCTGCCACAAAACCTGTTAAGAACATGTGGCTTGGACTAGCACTTGGTGTATTGTTTGTATACATATGAACTTTGAAATGTCAGTACTCATCTTTCCCTAACTGAGTTCTATGCACTAACTAGGTCATATCAAAATTAACAAAACCATGGATATGTTGGCAAATCAGAAGTAAACAAACATTACATCACTGTTTGGTTTCATGATTTTGATAATTGTGCTGGTAAAAACATCAGCCAATGTTGGGGACATGTGTAGAATACAAAAGTAAGTCAAGTAGTATTTCATCTGTTGCTATCCGCCCCCCCCCCTCCCTTTCCAAGCCCGTCATCTTCGCCGGAAAAATTAATTTAATTACAGTACGTAAGTAGGGCTTAACCTCTCGTCTTCAACGAGGTAATTAGACACGGAGAAAGTTGCTCAGAGAAGCAGGAACGGGGAAGAAATCGACCAACGCCTATAGTAATGTACCATCCCAGCATTTGCCTACAGCGATTTCGGGAAAACCGAAATCGAAACCAGGGCCTCCCGAAGGCGACTCCGTAGGTTTACCACTATATCACGTCAATCGGTTTTCATTCTATAGTAGCGCCGCTGTAACTTAAGACTTGGGAGATCTGCCAATGCTGAGCCACTTCTCCCCGGGTAATATATCAATTGATCGACTGAGGCACGGCGTTTGGGGGGGGGGGAGTGNCTGCAGACTCGTCTGCACGCCTGCCAACTACCTGTGTTGGGTGTGGTTCGTGCTTTGCAAGCCGTTCTGCCTCTCTCTTTCACCATACTACATTCGCGGTTACTGCCAACTTTTTTAAAGCCCTACTAAAGTTATACTTCCAGGATATTCCTCCGCCTCATATAAACAAAGCTTAGAAAATCACACCAAAGAACCACTGCACCGCATTCGTGCGCATTCATTGTAAACACGTTTTGCATAAGAACTATTTCTTACCAGGCATTATCAACACATTTATTTGGTCACTGTCTTTATTTATATTAGTTATAAATAAATAAAATATATAATTTATGGTTAAAATATAAGTAAAAGTTAAATTTAACAAAAAAGGGTTTTTTATGTTAACACAAGTGTAAAACGCATGTGATATATAGTATGTTCAGGAAACAACCAAACACGTCATACCTGGTTTATTTTTTCAAAGGTTTAATTTTAAAAATGTGAAAAAACCGGGAATAGACTATAGGTAGGCGGAGCCAAGTTGGTTCTTAGGTCGGCGCGACTATAATACCNTTGGTTCTTAGGTCGGCGCGACTATAATACCTTTCACGTTAAATCATTCCTTTGCTATATTTGGTTGTGTATTGATTACACATAATAACGACATGACCCCAATTCGCAAATGGTTGAGCTATGCTAAACTAGCGCAGGCAACTATAGGCTGTTCACGGTAAACTGAGCACTTTTGAGAGCCTAGTTACGTTTTCCTTTAAGCCATTTTTTTATCCTTTAACTACCTTTCTAAGTAAATATTGCCGTGTAATATAAGTAAAAAAACACAGTGTGTACATTCCACCGCATTCGGAAGTTAACTCCTAACGCTAAACTAAAATATATCTATTGAATATTATTCAAAATGAGAGGGCTTTCAAAAGTGCTCACTTTACCTTGAATAGCCTAGAGTTAAGACCCCTAGGCTGGTGTAGTTGTGTGCCTTTAGTGTCTTCTTACATCGTCACTGAGACCCTCGCACTCAGATCCACCTATAATCCGGCCGAGGTGCAATCCTCGCCTCTGCTGCCTCTCCAGGAGAGTACCGAAGCTGTGTATACACTATCTCAAAGAGCGCAGTGACTGACGTGGGCACAGCAAAGTTGGTAACGACAGAGCGAAGTTATAGTTCCATGTGCTCGGGAAACATTTGTGAGTACTGGCATGATTTATTATGCTTTTTTTTTTGTTTGTTTTTAATGCATATAAGTAGAAGAATTAGCCAACTACTAAAATATTAACTTTTCTAATAATTTCACGGAATCGCTTGTCCAACGCATGAATAAAGTGATTAAGCCTATGACAATGTTAACTTTACAGAATGCGGAGGAATGTACAATGTGACTATAAGTAGATCTTAGGAAGGGCTTTCAAAAGTGCTCAGTTTATCGTGAACAGCTTGTATCAACTCAGTACTCACAAACAAAACTACCCTCCCCACATAAGCGCGAAAACTTGGCGCGCATGGAAAACCCAGGGACTACATTATGTCAAGCTCAGTTTGTACTCTTCCCGGTTCCAGGCAGCTCTGTCCGCTTCTCTGCATCGCTGCCAGACAGGCACACAGCAACTGTGAGTAAAACAAGGTCTGCTCTTTGGCCTGGAACTTCAGGTGGACCAGTCTGGTAGGGTACACTCGCACACACTGCTTAGGTCATCTCTCAGACTGGACTCTTGTTGTTTTTTTTATAGCTTGTTTATGATTTTAGAAAAGAACATTCCGAAAGTACTCCTATACCGAAATACATACAGTTTATTCATGGTTACTTACCATTTTTCTGAAGCCCTGATTAAGTTCTATTTCCAGAGTATTCCTCCGCCTCACGCAAACAAAGCTTAACTAAGTCTAGAAAATTACATCAATGGTGCAGCGCACCGCATTCGTGCGCACTCAGTGTAATAATATTTTGCATAAGAACTATTTCTTACTAGGCATTGCCAGCACATAATTTTCTCCATGTTTTATTCATATTAATTATAAATGAAGTATTATANCTATTTCTTACTAGGCATTGCCAGCACATAATTTTCTCCATGTTTTATTCATATTAATTATAAATGAAGTATTATGATTTATAGATAAAATATAAGTAGAATTTTAGTTTAATAAACAAATAAGGTACTTTAATGTTAACACAAGTATAAAACGCTTGTGATACAAAACATAATTAGGAAACAACCAATGGTGTGATTTTTCAAAGGTTTGATTCGNAAGGTACTTTAATGTTAACACAAGTATAAAACGCTTGTGATACAAAACATAATTAGGAAACAACCAATGGTGTGATTTTTCAAAGGTTTGATTCGAAAAGTGTGAAGAAACCGCGAATAGACTATAATGACCTTACTCTACAGTACAAACAAGACACGGCAACAATTAAGGCATAATTAAGCAACAATTTCAATTCCACCAAAAGTTGAAAAAATCAAAATATTGTGACATAAATACGAGTTCATAGTTCCCTTGTCTGTCTGTACTGCAGTGAAAGGTCAACAGCTAGTTGGGTATAAGGGTAGTTTCGGAACTTTCTTTTTTAAACACCTCAAACAACCTAGAAAAACCTATAAATTAATATAGCGGGGGAAGGTTTCCATTAAAGAGCGCTAGTCGGAATTTCGTGCTCTCCCTCTCTGGATTTGGGACGATGCTCTTTTCTGTAAAGAACAAACCACGCTATGAAGAAATGTAAAAGTTTATAATTTCGTGTATTAAACGTGTCAATATGTGTATCCGTAACTCAAATAATAGTAATAAACTAACCTGTACTTCGCATTTATAAAGGTGAAATTAATTTACCATCAACTGCTCATAGAGAATACAAACGTTTATAATGGCCAAAACTCCACCGAATTGTTACAAACTCAAATAAAGTGCAGTTTAAATAAGTAATTTCATTGAAATATGTCGCCTTTATAAATTTCAACCTATGCGCCATCTGAAATAACCTCAGCTTTCAGTTGTAAATGAACACGGTGGATGCCTGCTGCCAGAATCACATATCTCTGTGTTATGAACCTACATTATATTAGTTATGTTTAAGAGCGTGCATCACATGCCAGTCAAATCAGTGGTGCAGTCTGTCAGAACTCGGAGGATTATGCAGGCATCATTGCACGTGGATCATAAGAGTAAAGGATGGGTCCTAGTGTTCAACATTGTTAGAAAATTAAGTGGTAATTTTATGTAAACTGCATTAAAAATACAGTTTTCCGACCATTTCGAAATGGCTTTAAAGATAAACATTGCGCACAGATCTCGATTCCATGCTAATAGGACCAACGTTCCGTTATTAACAAGAAACTTTGTCGCTTAATCCGCCGTCATCACCGCGGAAAATTTCTAGTGATTATTCTAGAAGGAGCGCACTGCACAAACTTGTAGCATACTGGAGGAGCACAGAACTGCTGTGAGCTGATGACTCGGAGCAACTTACCGCTGGGTATCGTAAACTGGAGTGCTGAACTGATATTGTTCTTCCCTTTTTACTCCCAGTTATGGCGTGAGCGCGCGCACACACAAACGCTGGTGTTATACGGCAGCTGAGTTAGGCCTTCTGTAGTGTACACTCTTAAGGTATGGAAGGCACCGTAATTGACAATGTTCATTTTAAGTCCTTTTACATGATATCATTTTTATCGTCATCTCGCCGCCTAGGGAACGGCCGGTTATTGCCCGATTTTCAGCGTGCGTACATGTGGTCCAAACAACGAGAGACACTCGCCTCTCCGCCCCTCCTCATCATATCACTCATCTGCCGTGGAGGGAGCATTTTGTTTTACAAATTTGAACTAAGGAAGTTTAATCAGAATACCTAATTCAGTACGTAAGTGTAATCAGCAATTTAATGTAATTTGGAAAATGTTTATTGTAAATGCAACTGAACAACAACAAAAGCTTATTGAGCATTGCCAGCCCGCGCAACATTCCCGGAGTACCAAACAACTAAGTAACATTTGGAGGGGAGCATCGCCCCGCCCTGGAGGGGGTCAGGCGGTCTTCCCGCGCTAAAGCGGGGCAGAAAACCAATTGTACAATACCTAACAACTAGTACCTATTTCAGGTGACGCTGAGGAACTATTCTAAATATAAAATTATGTTACTCGCGGTCACGTCACCACGCAGGCTGTTTCACCTCCGCGCCCTAAAACTCAGACAGGCCCAGAGGTTCTCCTTCCCCAAGAAGACATCCTTGGTGCCCTCGGAGGGGGAGAAGGCCCGCCACACCTGGGCCGTGTCTGAATTCACGTGTCACGGGTCCTTAACTGGCATGAGCTGCCGCATTAGACGAGCAGCCATTGCTGATCGCACGGCGACCGCCGCACAGATTAGGGCCACTGTTGCACCCAGGATGTCAGCTAAGACCATCACCAACCGTTTGCTGGACGCTGGGCTACGATCAAGGGTGCCGCTCACCAGGCTTCCTCTCACACCTCATCAACGTGCAGCCCACCTCGGATGGTGTCGTGAATAACGCAACTGGAGGGATTAATGGCGCGGAGTTGTGGTTAGTGATGTGAGCAGATTCTGCCTTGGTGCAAGTGACTGTCGTTTGCGAGTGCGGCGTCGACCAGGAGAGCGGCAACAACCAGAGTGTATACGGCAGCGACATACAGGACCAACTCCTGGCATCATGGTCCGGGGATCAAAAACTTGCAATGACCGTACGCCTCTGGTGTTTGTTGAGGTAACACTGAACAGTGAACGCTACATCTAGAACATCATCCAGCTCATTTTGTTGCCGTTCCTACAACACCAAGGAAATGTCCTCTTCCAGCAGGACAGTGACCACGCACACACGTCTCGTTGTTACCCAACACGCTCTCGAAGATGTTCGTCAACTCCCCTGGCCAGCACGATCACTTAACTTGTTCCCTATTGAACATGTGTGGGGCATGATGGGACAGCGTTTGGTGCGATCTGCAATACCGGCAACAAACCNACATGTGTGGGGCATGATGGGACAGCGTTTGGTGCGATCTGCAATACCGGCAACAAACCTCCACCAATTGCAACAACAGGTGGAATTAGCGTGGAACACTATTCCCCAAGATGNGCAACAAACCTCCACCAATTGCAACAACAGGTGGAATTAGCGTGGAACACTATTCCCCAAGATGACATCCGACACTTTTATGATCGTCTCTACGCACGACTGCATCGTCGCTAAAGGAGGCTACACAAGATACTGACATTGTTGTTCAAGACACTCTGTATCCTCTGTCTATAGGGTACAACCCTGTGATCATTATCATATACAGTGTACAATTATTCAATAAAACCTTCATTCATGAGGAACCATTGCATCCGAGAGTTCATTTTCCATTTTCCACCAGTGTATAATTGACTGTAGCATAAAAAATTTAGCTCAGTGGTAAAAATAGTAAGTGTTAATAGTAGAGATAGACGGTTGTATTTTGTGAATAATAGCTGTATGTATTTTGATAGCATTGTAAATTAATTAGGTAATTGTACGTGGTTATATAATTTTATTAAAACATTCATCCTTCACGAACCTGTATACGCCCTAGACAATTTGTAGCAATACCTATGTTTCTAAACTACTGCTCTTAAGTGTATTTATTGAAAATTAACCGACTTTAGAGGTCACGAATTTAACCATAGCACTTTTAATATCACGATANTCTTAAGTGTATTTATTGAAAATTAACCGACTTTAGAGGTCACGAATTTAACCATAGCACTTTTAATATCACGATCAAACTTGGAACTACTTTTCCAAAATTGGTACCTACATAACTGCGAGTACTACTTTCAGTGCTTACATTTAGATATATGTAGTTACAAAGAGGGACATTTGCAAATATGATTTTAAAAATACTTAAGTAAAGGCAAATATTTATGTAAACCCTAATTCTTACTTCACCAAAACACCCCAGTCCCGTTTACTAAAACGAAGAAAAGTTTACGCATTTCTCATTTCGAGTCTTGACTTTCCTTTGAACACGTTATAAGCTCCAGTAATAAAATAGCTTTGATTTTAAAGTAGCTGAATAACAAATTTATCTGAGATAACTTGTGAAAGTAACGTACTTCGCTGAACAGATTAAAGCCTTCTGGTGTCTCTAGTACCAGTATTCNGCTGAACAGATTAAAGCCTTCTGGTGTCTCTAGTACCAGTATTCTCTGACTGCAACTTCTTCGTCGAGTATCAGTGAGCTCCTTCATCTAGGCGCAGGGACGCTTTTTCAACCTGAAGTTTGTGGGATGGCGTGGCTAGTAGGGGGCGTGTCTTCATAGGTACGCTCCTGCTTCGTGTTACGTTTCAACTTGTCCTCCCATTACCTCATTACAATTCTCTTTGCTAANTCTTAAGTGTATTTATTGAAAATTAACCGACTTTAGAGGTCACGAATTTAACCATAGCACTTTTAATATCACGATAAAACTTGGAACTACTTTTCCAAAATTGGTGCCTACATAACTGCGAGTACTACTTTCAGTGCTTACATTTAGATATATGCAGTTACAAAGAGGGACATTTGCAAATATGATTTTAAAAATACTTAAGTAAAGGCGAATATTTATGTAAACCCTAATTCTTACTTCACCAAAACACCCCAGTCCCGTTTACTAAAACGAAGAAAAGTTTACGCATTTCTCATTTCGAGTCTTGACTTTCCTTTGAACACGTTATAAGCTCCAGTAATAAAATAGCTTTGATTTTAAAGTAGCTGAATAACAAATTTATCTGAGATAACTTGTGAAAGTAACGTACTTCGCTGAACAGATTAAAACCTTCTGGTGTCTCTAGTACCAGTATTCTCTGACTGCAACTTCTTCGTCGAGTATCCTTCATCTAGGCGCAGGGACGCTTTTTCAACCTCAAGTTTGTGGGATGGCGTGGCTAGTAGGGGGCGTGCCTTCATAGGTACGCTCCTGCTTCGTGTTACGTTTCAACTTGTCCTCCCATTACCTCATTACAATTCTCTTTGCTAANCTTCATAGGTACGCTCCTGCTTCGTGTTACGTTTCAACTTGTCCTCCCATTACCTCATTACAATTCTCTTTGCTAACTATCTCGTCTCCCAATACTGTCTGCATGTGCAACCAAACTCGTTTCAAAAATAACCGTGTTGGCTCCCCAAGCTTTCGGCTGGCTATCATGTGTGATTTCAAGAATATTTTCGTCCTTATTTCCACGTGATCCTGGTGTGTCCATTTGTAAATTTTACTTCTTTGCATGCAGCTGTCCTGATTTCGACTTTACTTGGCAATCATATAATTTTTTTAAAGTGTACAATTAAATATTCAGTAAGGCGAGGGGACGCGGTGGTGTAGTGGTGAGACTACTCGCCTCCCATCTAGGCGAACCGGGCTCGATTCCCGGCGGGGTTACTCCCGGATTTTTGCATGTGGGAATCGTGCCGGACTATGCCGCTGGTCGGCGGGTTTTTNGATTCCCGGCGGGGTTACTCCCGGATTTTTGCATGTGGGAATCGTGCCGGACTATGCCGCTGGTCGGCGGGTTTTTTCGGGGACCTCCCGTTTTCCCCGCCTTTGCATTCAGGCGCTGCTCCATACTCTCCTCGCCACCCTCATCGGCTCTTNTCGGGGACCTCCCGTTTTCCCCGCCTTTGCATTCAGGCGCTGCTCCATACTCTCCTCGCCACCCTCATCGGCTCTTAAGGCCACGAGGTTAAGAGGCACCCAAATCTCTCCTTTCCATTCCACTCAGTAAGGCGAACCTTTCTTTTGCCTGTGTGACGAATACTACATCCACGAGGAATATTAATTGGCTTTTGTTACAAAACAGGCTTTCTCTACGTCCAAGTGGTCTGGGGCAATTCAGTTTTATCGTGTTCTAGGCACAGTAACTGCGAAAATTAATATTTTGCATGCAAACTTTTTTTCTTTCGTTACCTACTGTATAGGGAACGTGGCGCTCATTAATATGGAACACGCACTAGACATTTAAATGTATCATTGTAAGGCAGTTTTAAACTTAATAACTTCGATAAATGATGAGCAACCGATCACTTTGCACAACGCAACGTCGAGTTACAGTGTACTGCATGATAAGGCGTTACAGATGTGGTGCGATGTACGTATATAAAATATCCACTTCCCTGGTACATTAAGCAGCTACATGAAAATTATCGTGTACGAAGTGTTATGATTTTGATATTTTGTTGATATTTATCCCTAGCGGGGATATAGGGGCGTAAGAAGTTATTGATAAGAGTTATGNTATGATTTTGATATTTTGTTGATATTTATCCCTAGCGGGGATATAGGGGCGTAAGAAGTTATTGATAAGAGTTATTTAATGAACACTATATAAAAGAGGTTTATTTAACATTAAGGTTGTATAATATTATTTCAATATAAATATGGTNGTTTATTTAACATTAAGGTTGTATAATATTATTTCAATATAAATATGATTGAATATTAACGGGGGAACTATACAAATATACTGAAATATTAAATTACATTATTTTATAAACATTTTACCAGCCACGTTCTGAGCAAAGCCTAATTGGTGAGTCCCCACCTTGTTCATGATTCCGAAGGCTGATTAAGATGGCGCAAGTCGCCGGCCGGACACACCCATATTCAGTGGTCTTCTCGTTCCAATGGCCCGACGACAAAAGACACCGCCCACGGACTACGCTGTCCCATATCGGCCACGCTGTCCCCACTTACTGGCCAGTGGAGGGGGTTTCAGTGGTTTGCGATTTCATAACTATCTTCAGCGATCACGGCTCGTGTCCTTATAAATAAGCGAAGGTGTGATCAGGCAGGCCGCTCAGCTGAGGGCCTGACCACATCTTGTAACAGACGGTAGAATATGTAACAAGGAGAAACCCCCGCAACGAAATGTGAGCACTAGAATATGTATATGTGACAGCTGCTGACTCAATTTATAAGATCCTATTGAAAACTATAAATGGCACTGCCTACTGGCTGACGACTGCGAAATTTAAATAGGAAATCCCATATTAAGGAAATTTCACCTCAGTGCGTTCGTTAATTTTAAAGATTGGCGTTTCAAATAAAATGTGTACTTCGCGAATTGTTTAGGAGAAGTTCCCTACAGCGGAGATGTTCCCATACCATGTATATGGTTAACCTGTTTGCAAGAATTNCGAATTGTTTAGGAGAAGTTCCCTACAGCGGAGATGTTCCCATACCATGTATATGGTTAACCTGTTTGCAAGAATTTTTTTAAATTTATGTTTTAAGTACATACTGTCTATCTATAGTGAAAATATATATCATCCCTACCAGCACTTTTACTAGTTGGGTTTTCGGTTGGGTGACCGTAANTGTCTATCTATAGTGAAAATATATATCATCCCTACCAGCACTTTTACTAGTTGGGTTTTCGGTTGGGTGACCGTAACATATGAGTTACACCCATATATCTCTATTTCTATTTTGTTTTGGAGAGTTGCGTGGTAGTTTCACAAGAATGCCAACAGAGATGCGTTAAATCGAATAGAAACGTAGAGCGATACTACAATTATTATAGTTTCATATTCAAACAAGGCTTGTTAAGTAATTTATTGCTTAATCTAAATTTCCAATAAAAGAAAATCAGCGAGATATAAATTTTTATGTATGCGTATCTTTTCGTTATNACGGCGGAACCAAATAAGTCCAATTCATTCTTAATGTAAAATATAGAAAAAATATTGTACATCCTAAAGTTATACGTCAATATCCCTGTTAACCACTTGCGCACGAAAGGAACTGATTACACTGTTATAATTTTAATTATGCAAATAAATCTACTTCACCAAAACCACCCCAATTCCTCTGAATCTTACGTAAACCAAGAGCTATGTATATTATTATGGGAGCGGAATGTTCAGTGGCATCCGAATCTAAATTATAGTGATAGTATAAGTTTTCAAAAATGGCCTATGTAAGTTATGGCAAAGTTTGGTCAGAGAAATCCCTCTGATAAAGGTGAAATGGTTCTATTTCATTATTCTGCAAATTTTTTAATCATTGTATAGTAAGTACGCCTATACTGAAGACAGTGAACGAAAATCAACAATACTTAAACTCCTGCCAGTAATAAAACCGTTCTATTAATAATCTGACGTTCAAGACCATTAAAAATTATTACAGTTTTCATGGCAGGACTACAAAAAACCATGTCAGAGATCTACCCTTCGTCCCCTGGTGGTTAGAACGTCCGTATTATAATCACGAACTCCATCCTCGCAGAGCATACATTATTATTGTTAAAATACTAACTATATAAATATTTAAACGTATTTAAAATTGTCATAATGAAGTCGTTATTAAGCAGTAGTGTATTTTTCATCTTCTGCAAGAAAACGTGTATAATGACTACGTAATTTAACCGTCCCAAAAGCAGGAAAATTTACCGGTATTCATTGCTAAATAATACCACCTCTGTTCCCGACTTGACTACGATTTATAACATAGCAGTACTTGCCGGCATCTGGGCTGAATCCTTTTATACGAAGTCACTGTCTGTATAATAGTCATGTGTCTTTACGCCAGCTTGGCAAATAATGTTTGATTCTCAGTAGTTCTGTACGAAAAAATCACTTAGAAAGAGAGAGAAAAATGCAGCTACATGTATGAGTGCCAGTTCTTCCCGCTGTATAAATGGCGAAATATGGCTTCCACGCTCCTTTCAAAGGTTCATAAGGTGCAGTAATGTATTCTTGCAGCCTAAGCCCCAGGGTCGCCACCTCCAACCTTCTTAGGAGTTTTACGGTCGATTCCTGCGCATGTCTGCTCGTCCGCACTAGCATAATCTGCAGCATAACATGCACTGCCTCAAGAAAGTTAGTCGCAGATGGTCGCAGCCATTGTCTTTGAGAGCAGGAGTCCAGACGCAGGCGTGTAAGAAGCATTTTATTTTTAACCAGTGGTCGAAGTATCTTTTACGGTGCCCAGACCTGCAATAAAGAAGCCGCATCTCCGAATTCGCAACGGTTGGTAGCAGAGAAAAAAAACTGGTTTTGAGCTACCGCGGCGTGTCTTTAGACAAGCTTCAAACGGTTCGTCTACTCTAGTCAGTGGAAGCCAGGTCCATTATCTTGTGAGCGTTTGCTAATCTTCATCCGCCACCCACGCTACCATGCATGTGAACCTAGACATTGTAAGAGGCTACACACGTATATGTGAGTCACCATATGAGTACGGCACTTAAATTCATTTTTCACAGGGAAATATCACGTATTGTCAAGTGATTTCTTTGATGAAAGTTGTTCATAATGTTATGCTTGTCGAGGTAACAAATACAACCCACTTCATCTTGAGCTAAGGTGTTGCTGTTTCAGATAAAGAACACAGTACCCACCTTCGAACTGAGTCGGTAGTTTTTAACAGTGTGTTTGGTAGAAGATCGGTGCATATTATTAAAAACAAGACAAGTTATTATACATTTGACATCTTTCCACCCTTTTAGTGGCCAAATTGAAAAAAAAAAATCTTGAAAATAGTTTTTTAGCCATTTATATAGATAGCCTATTCAAGCAAAGGGAATAACTACATCTTATCGCGTTAATGTGTTGTTAATCACCCCCTCCCCTCCCGAAAAAACATTTTATCCCCTTAGCCATTTTAGAGGTTACATTTTTAAAATATCCTGGAGTCTGTTTTAGGTATGTTCATAGGCTACCTTATAAAGCTAAGAGTACAACGATATATCATCGAGTTAATGAGCTATTGAGGACTCCTAGAAAACATATTTTACCCCTTTCAAACCCTTTTAGGGGTCGGATTTCGAAAAATTCTTTCTGAGTGGATGCCTGGACCGTAAGTAAAAGCCATCCCTAAATTTCCACGATTTTGCGTCCAGTAGTTTGGGCTGTGCGTTGATACGTGAGTCAGACAGTCAGTCGGGAGGGAAGTATTCATTCCGTGGCCCGTGAAAGGATTAAAGGGAAAACACTGAGTGTGACGTTGTGATACAATGTTAATAATTAATAAGTCTTTATGTAAAGACTTAAAAAAGAAAATTGTATTCCTCGTGAAAATTTTCAAGCTAGCATCAGCTAGGGAACTCCAGATTTCTATCAGTTAATGTTGTTATTCATAATAACTAGTGATGATTCACCTGCTAGCGGCACATTGAGGCAAAATGTAATACTAAACCGCCTCCGTGGTTAAGTTGCGTTGTTATCCCTCACTTGGGAGAAGGGGAGGGGTCTGGGTTCGATTCTACATGTTGGCCCTTGGACTATCTCAAGTGAATGGAGGGTCTGGCCCACCTCCATATTTAGGAAGCCAATGGCATACTCCAGCAAAATCATCGTGTCTAGTGCCCCGGCGCGATACGTTTAGGGTTCCTACCAACACTACAGCTGCCAACTCACCGCCTCATCACTATTCCAGAAAACCCATTACAAAAAAAAACACGTCAGTTTGGCATATTTTCGAGCACTCAAGTGTTTACATACAGCTCAAGTAACAAATTCGTAAAATATTATTACAGATTTCGGTGTGTAGCCTGGATGGCAGCAATACGATCGAAGTCTTATATTACATAAAGAACTATTCCCTAATTTCCCTATTTTAATTAAAATATTGCGTAAAAATTGTAGTTTTAATTTTAACAACAGAACAATTCCTATATTACCACAAATGCAACTACGACGAAAATTATCACAATAAAACAACAACCAAATATTACACATTCAATATTTGATACTCTATGTTAGAAATAATACTGAAATTAATTAGTCTTTCTCTATATTATTCCTGTTTCGATGCTCACTGTCATTTTTGTCGTAATCTGGCATTTGTTTGGAGACGATTTCATAGTGCCAGTTTTTCTCTTATGGACAAGGCAGCGTATCATTCGCACAGAAGGAGTGAGCGAATATGATATGTATTTCATATAACTGGTAGTTTTCGATGCGTCCGATGTAATTTTTGTATTTATGGTTTTGCTGAAAGATTGAAAAACTTNTAATTAGTCTTTCTCTATATTATTCCTGTTTCGATGCTCACTGTCATTTTTGTCGTAATCTGGCATTTGTTTGGAGACGATTTCATAGTGCCAGTTTTTCTCTTATGGACAAGGCAGCGTATCATTCGCACAGAAGGAGTGAGCGAATATGATATGTCTTTCATATAACTGGTAGTTTTCGATGCGTCCGATGTAATTTTTGTATTTATGGTTTTGCTGAAAGATTGAAAAACTTCAACAGAACAATTTTTTGGTGCTCACTTTATTGATAAACCAAAAATACTGGCATACATGGCGATAATTTGAACATTTCCTCCGATGCTGGCATAGTGGAGAGATGTTTCAAAAGTCACTTATGCATCTGCTTGAATCATTCGGAAATTATTTTTAAGGCACTATATTTATTTTTTCACAATAGTGAGAAAGTTCAATTTTGCTACCTAAATTATTATATTTCCATCCAGATCCATACAGGGCTCAACTTTTAACAGGACAATGTTCTTGCCATGTAACCATAGTGGACCACAAGGCAGAGAGTTCATTTCCCTTCGAAAAGCGAAAGCTGCTCTTCACGGTGTCTTGCGTCGTTCTGTACCCGGCAGGATGAGTTGTTTTCGCATAATTTAAATGTCCAGAAAACGTGGAATATCGGTGATAGTGATCAGTTGCCTCAGTCAGGTGTCCACGTCCAACAAAGACCCTCGGGTTTCTGTACCATCCTAATTAACTAGCTTAATATATTCTATAAATATCATACTGACACTGGAGTGGTGCAATAAGATTGCTATTTAGCACACAGGCTATCATATCACTAACAATTTCTGTCAGTCATTGGACAGTCGTTTCTTATGATTACACTTCATCTTGGTAAAATTCTGTAAACACTTGTATATAATGTATGAAACTCTCATCAACACCATCACATGCCTTGAATGAATTTAAACGACCAACAACTGTTTCTGCCATGAAATGTAATCTAAAAACTCTCGCATTATGCATAGGTATTGCCTGTGAATACAACTGTAACATGCTGTTTCTAACACTTGGGACCATAGTTCTTTTGGGACCTTAGCACTGACTGCGATTAAGTGCACTTTTGATCCCAGGAAGGCCGTTTAGAGGCAGAGGCTTCAGAATGCATAATTACAATAGCTAAGTACTTCAACCACTTTCAATGCCACTAAACTGATGCTGCTTTCTTGCTATCCCAGAAACACAACATGGAGCAGTGTAGATTACAGTCTTATTTGCAAGATTTAAATTTCTGAATTTGTCAGCATGGCGGTGTGTCAGTCATGTCATGACTGCTTCCACGAACTCATTCATGATATTGTTGCCACTTTATGAACAAAAAAGATACACACTGATTTAGCTTATCGTACATGGCTTGCCACATCTTTCTACAAGTAACAAGAAAATACAATTACTTATATTCTTTCTGACAAAGTAAGATTTCCTTAGGCTTCCTTTACTCCTATTCGGCATTGGAAGTTTTTGCAGTTTCCTTTAAGGTGAGATAATTGTGTGGACATAGACAGTCCTACAATACCTTACACGGCATCACTCTCTTCCTTCTTCCAATGGAAAATTCATCGACAACAATTTATCGTTAATTTGTAAGTAACACTGTAAATTTCTGACGCTTACTGCAATTTTCTTCTTACTCTTACAATTCACAAATAATGCACATATCAGTGACACCAGCAAAATAGATTTCACTGACAATTTTCTTACATTTCTTGTGAACATACAATACGCGACTTCAATGTTATTTTGAACAATGCTGTATTAAATTCCGCTTATACATTACAGAAGTTCAGTTTTTTTATTGCAAAATAATGAATGAAGTGATATTTTTCACACAAATTTTATGTTGCTTAGGGAAGAAAAATACCATCGAACTGCTGGCGATTTTGTACTGTTTCCCATGCTTGCTAAGGTGCGATATGCATTGAAATTTCAAACTTGCTAAAAATCGAGGGGCTGAATTGACCTACCAACATAATTTTGTATGAGAAATGCAGCAGTCCAGTTTCTCTTGCTATTAAGTATTACTGGGAAATCCAACCTTTCGTTAGAGTTACAGTAAAAACTGGGAATTCATGTTGCTCTGTGGATTCATAAGAATATTCTGACAATTACAAAAATATTTTGTTAGAATTTTGAGAGATTGAACAAAAATATGAGTGTTTTTCAAATATACAGACATTTTTCCCCTGAAAATAGTGAATTTATTCTTGTAACTGGAAAGGAAAAAAATTCATTTCCCCTTTTTTTTTATCTGCAGTGTATCGTAAGAAAATTGAAATGCTCATATTAAAGTTTATGTATATCGTTTCTGTATATTTACTGTATCTTTATATTCACATGACAAACGAGTTTTTTTTTGTTTGAAAAAAAAAAACAGTATAAATACGTGATTTATACCTTTTCTCGCATGTTTAAGCACACTCTACTCTGAAAGTATGCCACATTTTAACTCTGGACCAAAATTTCAGAGATTTGTGTCTCCGCATGTGTTTTATTACCGAGCTGAATGTCCACAATGTGGACGGACACACACGATTGTGCGCGTGGAACGTCAGCGTGCCATCTCATGCGTGCCGCGCTAAGCGGCAATCTTCTTTCTCCTTTAAACCCATCCGCCTCTTGCCACCCTTCCTCTGGTCAGGCCGTCACGGTTTCCAGAGACAGCGCTCGTTAACAGCACGTTACGTCACGGCCTCCTCATGTCTCAATCACCGAGCGGCAATATGGCGGCGATGCCGGCCTCCAGATAAGTTTCAATCGGCTGGCTGGCAAGAGCGTGGGTGGCCGCACGAATACAAGAATACCTGTCATGCGTGCTTTCACACAATGCCCTTCGCCCTCTCCCTTCTCCATTCCCCCCTCCGTCAGTCGCTGACTGCAGTCGCTGCCTCAGTCCTCGCTACACGATCACACTCAAAACAGCTGGCCAGGAAAAAACAAAAACCTCTGTAATTACCTGCAAATACTGGCTGTCATGAACCCGCAGAAAAAAATTAAATTTAACATGCATAGCTAAATAGTACGTCTGAATAACTCAAGATAATGTTTGAAAAATTATACATACCTAGAATATAACATACTTAAAGGTACAGAGATCAAATAGTGAAGTTGGCATTTAACCTTTCGCAGGCTATATAAAGGAACATGCAAAGGGTGTATAATTCCGTGCGGTAGTGTGTCCGCTAGATGCATGCACGAGTATGGCACTGAAATTGAATTCTACTGAACATCCCGAGTTGAAATCAGGGGCAAGACTGCTTTTTGCGTATGTAAAATCTTTCTGCTATAAATTTCCCCAAGTTTATAACTGTTATATGTTGGCTATTATATGCTGTTGATGGTAAAGTGAGCACTTTTTAAGGTCTTTTCTAGAGTCATTGACCGTTAATAAATAATGCTATTGTGGTCTCAGCCGCTAATTTTTTTAGAGTTGTGGAATGTGTACACTGTATTTGTTAGTCACGTGGCAATTTTTATATTAACAAGTGCCGAGAAAATAGAAATTTACAAAACAGAAACATTTAATACTTTGCCGTGAACAGCCCGTAATAAATGTTACAGGTACATACATACTGGTTTCGGTAGTTACAAAAATACTGCTTTTTGTCTGACGTCATATACAAATACGTGTAGCACGCACAGTAGAGTTATCGGAAAGTTCCAGTTTACGTCAGTATGTCGAACTACTTTTAAGCAAACGTGCCATTAACTTAAATTTAATTTTCAAATATTTCATAATCTTTGAACATGGATTTTTTTTGTGATAAATTATTTGATATTCGACTTTATTTGTGATTTGAATTCTGTACACTCCCACAGATGATTAAATAAAGGTTCAGATTTATTTTTAAAAAAAAGTGCATTAAAATTATTTTCATGAAATACATCGAAAAAAAATTATGCTCGTGGCATGTGTCTTTAATCATAAGAACATCTGTGTCAGCAAATTTCGTAACAAAATGTAACTAGATTCTTAAATTATTAATGTGCAGGCTTTTAAAAGTCTGGGGCGGAAAATCGTGTAAACGGGTTAAGTTTGATGACTTAATTGACATACTGATGGAAATTGCGCTTTAACAACATAGTAATAACGCATTTTTTAAGTTTGTCAAAAATCGCATACGAAATACTTTCCCAAATCTCTGACTGGTGGTGTGCACCGGGTTTCATGAAGCACGTTTGCCAAGACAAAGAGACAAGTAAGTTGTTAAGGAAAAAGTACTTGTAAAAAACACGAAAAAAAAAAACAATTCATGCGTCCTAGGAGAGGGAGAACAAACAGGACACTCAGGCATCGTTATAATACGGCAGCCATGCTGTAACGGTGAGAAGACGGCACCATAATCCTGTTTCAGCTGTTCATGTCTTCCCTTGGATATGCGGATACATTAGGACAATGCGCGATACACTTTAAAAACCCGCAATACCAATAAGTAAGAAATGCGTACTGGTTACAACGATCGTCTATGGAATTCCATTTGTAATTAGAGTTGTTTGCTAAATCTTACGAGACTTTTCGGTAAAACAACGAGCACGTATAAAATAAAAATATGAACGGATATTACAATTTTTACCCACTGCAATGGCACATGCGGCAGGAATTCCTAGGTACGAATACAGTTTTTGATTTTATAATGCCTTGTTTTGTGAAGACAAATGCGAGACCAGCTCTGTCTCTTTTGCACGAGTTATTGAAATACTGCCACTCGGATTCCGGGTGCTTACAACGTGCGCGGAATACGGCATAATTTTGGCTGTCAGCCATCTTTAAATAAATGAAAGAGCAGTGTTGTTTAGTATACCTGAATTTAAGGGGGTTTACAGAGGGCACGGGTCCATCCCTTGACATTTTTAAAGACATAAAATGGAAGTGAAGGTTTAAGACTGCGTGGTATTAAAAAAAAAAAAAATTGCGTTCCACAATGAAAAATAGTAAGTTTACATTTTAATACTACGTTCATCAGTCGAAAACTTACTTTTAAATTGCATCTTATTGCAAGTGACTTGTAAGTAGAGAGGTGGCAACTGGCAACTGCAAATAAAAGCATGCCTACCACGACAAATATTTTCCCCCCATTTATTTGGCATGCACAGTGTGTGTCCCCTCCTTTTACAGTTTCTATAGTCGTTGCTCGTTGTTTAGTGAGTTGCCGAACCTATTTACGAGAGCGGGGACGAGTCTGCTTTTAAGGGGAAACTTTGGATCGTGTAGCAGAGGCCGGGAGTCCCCGAACACCACAACAAAAACAAAAGGGGATATGTGGCGAAACAGGATAGCTTGCCCTATCATCTTCACCCGGGCCGACCCTCGCCAATTAAAGCAAAACAATCACGGTCCGAACCTCAAGTATCCTAACTTCGGGGCTAGAAAGTTAAAAAAAAAAGTCTCCCCTCGCTTTTACATGCGCCTAAATAATACAGCCCCCCCTCCCCTTTTTTTGCTCTTAAACACCTCCAGCAATGACTTACAAAGCGTAGGGTTAACAGTCTGTAATAGGGGGTACTAGTAGAAGACTAGCTCTTCGTTAACTTAATTTACTATTCCATTTGTATCCTTCGCGTTGACTCCTCTAGAAACAAAAAATAGGAAACACGTGGAATGTAACTGCTACGCGTATTTCTTTGAACGCCTACTGAATAAACACGACGGGAAAAAAAATCGAGAGTGCAACGTCCTCGTCAAATGAACACCTTCTAAACATTACTCACGCTCCCGCAACTATATTCATTCATTTTTATTATAAGTTATCTCGTTAATATGACTTCCAGGTGATGTTCCAAACAAAATTTAGAAACTGTTATCACGACTCGGGTAATAACCTACCATAAACCGGGACTAGTGTATTTGTACCGTGACAACATAGATGGCACCACATGGCTTAAAAATAAGTCTCCAGCAGCCATTCCCTTGAAGATCAATGCCTCACAGAGTTTACTGAAAATGTACGTGTGTTTATTTTGAATTTTATGCTGTAGAAAAGTAGTCAGAATTTCGCAGAAAATAGTGAACAAATGAGGTGAACCATTTTTATTCAGATCATATATTTACCTATTATTTAGAATCTGCAAGTGATATTTGTTTATACAAGTCTTTTATTTTCTTACGTTTATTGTTCTTACGCAGGTTCGGTTTTCAGTATAAATGGGGCTAATTTGCTCCAACCAAAAAATGGAGCAAATTAACTCCACATTTTAAATGCATGTATGCGGCTGTTTGGGTCTGCAGCGATGTGTGTGATGTTTGCTGCATGTGTGCGCATGGTTATGACAAGAATTTACACTAATACGAATAGTCGTTGCTCCAGTAAAGAAAAATTCAGAAAGGAAGACAGAATAAGTGCACGGATACCAGATGCAGACGATCCAGGTAATACTCATATGTGTTTTCAAGAATCAGAAAACGGAGAATAATAAGTATCCCAAGCAGTAAACAGACAAATCGGAGTGTTTGTCACATTCCAGTATGAAGATCAACAACTCTGACCAGGAGTTATTGAAAGTTTTAATGAAAGTGGCGCAACAATAAGGGCAAAGACGAGGTCTCTGAAATCTTGAAAGTGGCCATACAAAAAGGACATGTAATATTACAAATGGGAGGACGTCATGAGGAGCATTAATCCTCCACGAAGGCTAAGTAGCAGAGGCTTCTTCCACGTCCCCGAGTTGCAGTTAAATGACTACATTTAAAAAATAGAGACGTTCGTGAATGTATTAGCAGATGTGCAATTGGTGTAAGGTTTTCCATTTCAGGGGAATTTGAAAGAAGGGATATGTGTACCATACATTTATTTATTTATTTTTACACTGATAATTATAGAGACAATGATTTTTTGTAAACATAAATATACCTAATACATTTGTTTTGATTATCCTTCAGATTTCCTTAAAAGAAACTTATTTATTTTTAAATTGACCTATATATTTAAAATTTAAAACATTTTTTTGGTTCTCTAAATGTTTGGGTACCCATAAATAGTCTACGTACACAATGCTAGAGGACTGACTTTGCTCCAGTAGATTTTTCTATAACTTTTGCATGGATTTACGAACTGGAGCAAAGTAACCCACCCCTATGGGTTACTTTGCGCCACTTTACGAAAATTCGTAAAACATAAATGTGTAGTTCAATGTCAATTACATCTGTGTGGTGCCGACCCAATGGCTCATAGATAACATTTAATGTGTTAGCTGATTTTTTTAAAATAATTAATTGAAAATTCACAATGCTCTCTTTCTAAACGTCGAAAATATTGGAGCAAAGTAGCCCCGGTTTGTTGTTATATCCATATGGGCCAGTAGCTCACAGCCATATGGCAACCTGAGACCAATGTTGCCAACCCTTTCTCTGCAGTCTATTTGGTTGAATCGGGATTACCACGGGCTTCATAAAGCCCCGACAATAATACCAGAATTATTGCGTGAAGATCGTGTCGTTTTATTTTCTACAGAATGGTGTGAACGCCTTGCGAGTAGTTTTGTAATTACGAACTCCAGCCGTTCCGTTGGTGATACGTCCGTGCCAACTGTCCTTCAAATATCCTGCCAGTGGGTTTATGGCCGCATCGGGAAGTTCAACAGGATCAGTTGACGCGAAAGTGCTACAGTCTGCGAAGGGAAGGTAATCATTGAGACTTCCTGCCCAGAAAAAAATGGAGGGATGTGAAAAACACTTGTCGAGATTGCATATTGTTCAGGCTAGACAGAGTCAAAAATGAATTATGATAATGTGCGCAAAGAGTACAGCGTGAGTAACATCCACCGAGTGACAATCCCTGAAGACTCCAGGATGGAGCGGCGATGGAATACAATGTTTTGAAATAAAAAAGCACCCTGATAAAATATTCTCACTAACGGTAACGAACATGGTTGGCGTAAGAAAAAATGGATGTCATATTACCCCACAGACACTCACGTTCCCACTAACTAGAAGATAATGGATTACAAGTTTTTAGGGTGAAGTATGTTTTATTTTTTGCTTATTAATGGCCCGATTTTACGCCGGCAGGCTGATATGAAAACGGTTTACATTATAAATTAACTTAAACGACATCCTAAAACTGTAAAAATACATAGCCCACTTGAGCGAGAACATGGAAACTGCGGTCCGGAGGTAACACCTAACGACCTCGGCCATGGAGTACAAAGAAGAGCTGAAGTATCATTGAAATGAAGACGAGGGAGGAAAATAAAAACAGAGCACTCGGAGTACACCCACCAAACTGCAGCACTGAAGTTTTGACAAGTTCTCACAATGAGAATTTCCGTGTGAAAAAAAAAAAAACCAGATTGCCAGATTTACTGTAGAGTTCCAAACGATAGCCTCGGCGATGGGACATTTGTAGCTACACGTGGTGGTAATAATAAATCACTCCTCATTCACATACGCGTGGCTATATAGGAACAACTTTTAAACTAAATCAATCAAATTTAAATTACCACCACCATATGTATCCACAGATTATGAGCAACAACTGTTTGCAAGACTAAAGTTATTTAAAAACTCTAATGTTAATTTTACATCTCATGAATGATTATACGTTTATGAACTTACTTTTAGCAAGGCCCTTTTTTTTTTTTTAAATATTGAGAACCAACCATTTTTGTGTAGATATTACTAAACAAAAACCAATAATAATAATAATAATTTAACACTATAAACTTGCTAGATTAAATTTAAATACCGTTAACCAATATTTATAGTTTACGCCATATAACGTTTACTACAATTTGAAAATATTACTAATATATTACATTATTACAACGACTAGTTGTAGGCCACACCAAAACTAGTTAGTTTAGAACCAATATCGCGGTTGGATTATTTTAACTCGCAAGCGTCTTATATGTCTGCCAGCCAGTCGCGGATTTTCAGTGTCAGTTTAACATTTTTTTTTTTCTTATTAGCCCAGTCGAGTAGAAAATGTCTCCTCACACAGACCCGCAGCCAATAATAGCCAAAGGAAATTTGCAAATCTGCACGTAAGAAGTTGAAATCTAGTCTGTGCATAAATCTTTTCGCGAAAAACAGGGGGTCCTAATTATTAATAAACACTCTTTATAATTATTTTATAATGAAACTCTTATGTTTCAAACTGTAATAACTANCTTATTAGCCCAGTCGAGTAGAAAATGTCTCCTCACACAGACCCGCAGCCAATAATAGCCAAAGGAAATTTGCAAATCTGCACGTAAGAAGTTGAAATCTAGTCTGTGCATAAATCTTTTCGCGAAAAACAGGGGGGTCCTAATTATTAATAAACACTCTTTATAATTATTTTATAATGAAACTCTTATGTTTCAAACTGTAATAACTAATACGTAGTATTTATTTGACCCCGGAATTAAAATTTTCAGTTGGGAACGCTTGTGTGATAGCTCCTGTTTTGTGATGTGTACACTACAGAGTAACCCAGTATCTGGAAATATTTCGTGGATACAATTTTACTATAACTAAACAAACAATCTTAGAAACAAATGTTTTATTTGCGGTACCATCGATACAAGAATGAGTGGAACACATTCCGCAAGCAGTGCTGGCTAGTGGATAGTTCTGGACGGGACAGGTGCCTCTCGCTACTGTACTTTCGAAGGCTGTATGTAATTGCTCTCAGTCATTTATTTGTTGGCGCATCAGCCACTGAAAACGATAAATGTAAATAATACTTCAGAAGTAACAAAATCACTGGCAAAATACTCCGCTGTTTATTTTTGAAGCTATTTTTCCAGCCCGAGACATCGTAGCTCTCCAGTCGCTTCGGTTTGCCCGTGGCATCATCGTGCGGTGATCACAGTAAAAGTGGTAGTTCCCCTGCCACATTGTGTTTATTTATATCTCTTTATAACCTACTATTAATATTTAATATTAATTATAACCCTATTATTACGCACATAACTAATTCACAGAATTTCTGAAAACGGTACGGACTGATTTCAGCCTGTAATTTCTCATGTGAGAACGAAAATAAAAACCATTGAGTTTATCTTTATTGCGTATACAGGTAAAAAAAACACTGGTAAAATATTATGGACTTAAAAATATGTGCCCTGACATAGTTTTCAAATATCTTCTCTAAAAATTGTGCTACGGTGGAACAATTGAGCTAGTCATAGTACCTTCTCCTCCTGGCCCCTCTTCACCCCCTTCTGGTACATCGCAGTGGATTATTTGTTTGACCGTTTTAGAAGTGATACGCGATGGCTAAAGTTAAGTCACCCGCAAAAGGCACCGGTTAGGGCCTGGGACACAGATGACACTGACATTACACATACACAGTTACAACACTAAACGTATACGCTACACAACACAATCACACTGGCCTTCCTACAATTGATATAAGAGTTGTCATATCCATTTCATTATTTTTCAGATTTACTTTCCGAACAACCGAGATAATTTTTAAAACACGAAATTAGTCTCAATGCATTTTTCACTGTAAACGTCACTTTAAAAACATTCCAAATCGCTCGTGATTGTGATGCTCCAGAAATAAACGGAAGGAAACAACAGATTGGGGAATAAAGTCAAGCCTCAACTCTCGTGTTTCATACACAAGTTTCTCACTTGACCGCGTAGTAGAACAGTTCTGGCTTCTGCGTTGCTAAAAGCCGACACAAGAAACCAGTTAAGTTAAGTCAAGTTGAAAACTCTCTATAAGCGATCGGTGTAGGGAATAATTTCATGAAAATAAAACTGTTATATAGACGCGGTGTTTTTTATAACATTTCAAAATTAAAACCAGAGCATATATGGACTCATATAAACAAAAACTTTAAGTAACAAAATTTTTGGAAAGGTCTTGTAGTATTTTTTTATTTAAGTTGTAGCTAGGAAAAACAACGCAGGAAGTACACAGCTATACATACCTGCGTGCAATACAAGTTGCATATCACGAAGGCGAACGGAACTGGCGCGCCTTGGGAAGAGCGCCTGCGCATAGGACACCATAAACTCGAGGTACGTGGGCGCCGCTAGTGGTTGCTTGTTAGTACACGTGTGTAAGACTACATGAACAATGGGAGATTAACTATTGAGTAGTAAAGGCTGTCAGAAGTGATTGCATTTTACTTCTCGCATGGCGAGCCAATTTGTTTTGCCTACGTGATATGCAACTTGTTGCGCAAGTAAGTACGTATAGCTGCGGACTCCCTGCGTTGTTTTTCCTAGCTACAATTTAATTTAAAAATACTAGATTATCTTTTCAAAAATTTTGTTACTAGGAATTTTTGTGTACGTTTATTAAAAAAAAAGCTTGTATATAACAGTTTTATGTTCGTAAAATTGTAGTGTAAATTGTGCAGGGAATCTTAAAGATATATATTTTGTGTCAGATCAGCAAACTAACTCCAAAAACGAAAATAAATCAGTTTTACGGGTTGGTTCCCTCCATAGGCCTAGTGTTCTTATATTCAATGCTAAAAAGCAGTTTTGCGGCTGGTCTGGCCTCGTCAGTGGAACGGATGTTACGCCTTGTCCGAAAATAGTTAAAGTTCTTCGGTATTCCTCCAGGCGTCGTTACCGATTCTTTGTAGCAGTGTAAGTCTGAAGAAGCACCCACTCTTTGTGTAACCAATTTACAGCCTCCACTGTCTTCGAGGTTTTTTTTCTCCATAATTACCGTGTTGAAGCCTCTGGCATTCACAGCTAACGATCGCACGTTCGAATTAAGTTACGCGAAGGAAGCGAACCGCTGGCATTAGAGCTGTCAACTCATTATCAGTGAAAGATTTGCTCTACATTAGAGTTTTTAATTACTTTTCTGGCTCTGATTCGTTGAGAAACTGAAGCCCTTAGAATTTCATTGAACTATATATTTACAGACTTCAGATTCGTAACATGTCATAAGATCTAAAATACAATATAGAAGACTATTTACACAAATAGTATGCCTAAATGGTTTTGGTCGCATTACATAGTTATGTCAGTTGTTCAGTCACCCTTGTTAAAAGGACCTCAAGGCCAATACACACACTGAAGTTAGCGTGGGGCTCCGTTGTGATAATTCTGTGCTTACTCTATGTCAAACATTTTACTAAAACCTTAGTTGGGTATGTTAATAATGGCGTGTCATAAAATAAGTCGTAATGCCGGGCTATCAAATGTACGATCTCGCGTCTGGAAAAGGCTTGTGTATTTGTGTGTGTTTATATATGTATGTATAGTAATTTTACTTATGAACACTTACATACTTCATCAAATTTCATATTTGGCATGCCAAATTTAGCGCCGATTTTCTGCCACTGTTTTCCTTAATTATGGCGTTTTAAAATTATTTAGTTTATTTACCATTAAAATATCGCATGCTCACGCACAGACAAAACTAAAATTCCAACTTAAATTGCACTCGTGCGATGACTTAACACAACTTAACTGATGACTTAACATAATATAAAGACCAGACGAAAATTGGTATGAATTAAAATTAATTATAAAACAATACACTACAAATAGTTTTTTGAATCTGATTGCCTATCACTATGTTATATTCTCACGTGTAAACTCTAACTTTACGTCAGTTTCTTAATATAAAATCAGTGCCCCACGTTAACTTCGATCTGAACCAACCTTTAGCATTTCTATCAGTAGGCAGGACAACGTTTGTTTGCCAGCTGAAATGAATTTTTTAAACGCTAGCAAGCCGTCTTCAAATAAACAGTAAATAAATTGTCTGGAATCTTACTTTTTTCAGACACATCTGTTTCCAATATTTTTTGCAGTCTCACTAAAATCTTAAGATTTCACTGCTAAATAAGTATGTTATTGCGCTATTTATTATAAATATTGTTAAAACTATTTTATATAATCTATCCGTGGTTTCTTCACACTTTTTGGGAAGAAACTTTTGAGAAATCACCCCATGTATATGTATCTAATTTTTTTCCTAATTATGTAATGTAACACAAGCGTTTTATACTAGTGTTAGCATAAAATAACTTAAAAGTACCTTATTTTTTGGTTGAGTTGTAATTTTATTTATATTTTATCTACAAATTATAATATCTCATTTATAGTTAATATTAATGAAACCAGGAAGAAAATAGTTGTGTTGGTAATGCCGAGTTAGAAATAATTCTTATGCAAAATATTAATTTAACGGGGTGCGCACGAATGCGGTGTGTTGTCACTTTGGTGTAATTTTCTAGACTTAGTTAAGCTATAGGAACACTCTCTTTTAGTTATCTCACATTGGTTCTTTGAAATTCTGTGTGATCACCCAAATAATTGGTTTAGCGTGCATTTACGTACGATAAACTTAATGTTTACCGATTAGTTAACCATAGATGACAGTGGTTTAGCAGGAGTTATCACTACATCATGGAAAACGAGCTCTGCTGAATGCCGACTCGCAGATTTTTGGAGTGACGCCAAGCAACAGGAGTCAGAATGACGCAAATGTCTCGCGCGGCAGGCGACTTGTTTTAGCAGACAGCAAAAGTGAACCCGCCGCAATGACACACCATAACACAATCGTAATGGGAGCACGCTGCACAAACACGAGCAATTTACAGTGTGGATGCGTGAAGCAGAAACATTACGAGAGCCTCAGATGGCAACTTCCAAGAAAGGCATTCCTTGTTACCTTCTTATGGCGCGGTGCCTTTGTGCAAGCAGAACGTACAGTGACTATGGACAATGGGCTATTAAACTTTTATAGTCCTTGCGACACCGTCTAATTTCTTGTTGGCACGACTGGTATGTGTTGGCTTGTCATATTTGAGATCGCTAGCTTGAGCCTGACTTCAGTTACTTCAAATATTAACGACAGTTAATTAAAGAGAGAGGTTTTAAAACTTGACTGTGTAAAACATCCCCTGCAGACTTTCATCAAGTACTGAGTAGGTTTCAATTCCAGTACACAACGTACAACATTATCAACATAATTCGCTAGTTAAACATGCACAAGTGGCACTGCGACCGTATGAATGCCAACTATAGTCCATTCATGTTTACTTCCAACTTTCTGAAGCCCTGCTAGAGTTCTACTTACAGACTAATCCTCCACCTAATGCAAGCAAAGCTTAACTGAGTCTAGAAAATTACAGCCGAGGGACAACGCACCACATTCGTGCGCACGCAATTTAGTAATAGGTGGGGGCCACCTGTTTTTCGCGAAAATATTTCAGGACTACTTTAACACTAGAGCTCAGATCCACTTTCGTGATTGGATGGTTTTAACTGCCACGCATAGCAGGCGTCTACCCGCGAATATTAGACATTCATTGTCGGAGTTACCTAATTCTGATTGGCCCAGTCAAGTAAGGAAGTGTCTCCCGACAAAGATAAGTGGCCAATAACAAAAGGAAAATTGCACGTATACCCTAAGACATTGGAGTCTAGCTTTCGCGTAAATATTTTTGCGAAAAACAGGTGACCCTAATAATAGGCTGTTTTGTATAGCGACTATTTCGTTATAGGCATCGCCAACTCGCCCATTATATATATATATATATATATATATGTGTGTGTGTGTGTGTGTGTTTGTGTGTGTGTGTTTTTTTTTATCAATATTAATTATAAACGATATAGTATAATTTATAGATACAATATAAGTGAGAATTCAATTTAATCAAAAATAAGACATTTTATCTTAACAGAAGTATAAAACGCTTGTGATACATGCCATAGCATTGCCTAGAGTAGGCACTATTTTAATGTCGATGAAACCTTTGTGAGCGTTTCAAACGAAAACTGTGGGTGCTGAACAGTTACCACGAGAGGGCAATTTTTTTAATTTTTTCTGTTTCGCGAAATATAATTTAATTTGACGTAGTTTCTGATCATTTGCAAAAATACAATTAAATGTTTTAATTTTTATGAGTGGATATATTCCTTGATAATTTCTTATTATTTTCATAAGGCGAATTTATAAACAACCTGTTTAAAATATGTAATAAATTGTCACAATTTATAGCCGTTTATAAAATCAGTTGTTCATCTATTTAAAATTACTTAATTTATGCTGCCTGTGAAACATACCATTGCTACGTTAATTTTTTGAGATTCCTTAAGGTAGTTTCTGAAATATGACAAAAATTTTCCAAAACTTATACATTTCCTCTAGAAGGGCGTATAACTAGTCGAGTACCCAAATGGAAAATGACTAGGGACACCTGTTTTACGCGAAAAGACAAGGTGTTCCAACGCACTTTAGTTCGGAACCACTTTCGTGATTGGATCGTTTGAATTGTTACGTGTCTTATCTGTCTGCCTGCGAAGCACGGACGGTCAGTGTCGGGGAAATTTAATTCTGATTGGCTCACTCATGTAACAGACCATCTTCACACAAATACAAAAGGGCCAATAGTCAAACGAAGACTGCAAGTGTGCACATAGAATATTGAAGTCTTAGCTTACGCGTAAATATTTTGGTTCAAAAAACAGGTGGCCCTAAAAATGATGCATCCAAATTCTTTGGACAAGTAATTGGGAGGAAAAGGGAAGGAAAAGTTTGTAGTTAAAATTCCATGCTAACTCTTCGGGCGATATGTTAGTAATTGTGAAGACTTTGAATGCTGCTCGTGAAGAATCATTCGAACGTGTGCCGAAGAATCGTTTATTCAGCAAAATTGTATTATCTTCGAATTGGTTTGTATTGATTTCTATGAGAAAGCTACGTTACTTGATTTGCGGAACGTACACCTCGTGTTCACGTTCCCTGAACGTCAAATGAATGCCTGTGTTCTCGTCACGTACTGGCCAGTTTCACGGAGCGACAGTTAAAAAGGACCGCGGATTCCAGCTAAGAAATACGACGAAGGATCATTTTTTTCTTGCTTGTCCCACAACTTTCGCAGCCACTTCGTATATGTCAGATGCAAGTTGCTTTTCCTATTTTACGATTAGTTCGCCCTGGCCATCAAGACCACGCAACGAATGGGGGTAAAAAAAAAATAATAAATATTTGCANAAAATAATAAATATTCGCAACACGCGGGTTAATTTTATTTCAACCATTTATTTTTTCCCAGCGAGCCTGCCTCGGAAAGCAATCTGATTTTATTACTGTGCCCACGGGAGAAAAGGGGAGGCAGCAATTTATTTATATGGAAATACAGGCTGTTTCGCAAGTTCTAGGACGCTGCAATATAAGACAAATTTAAAAACTGAAAAGCACAGTACACAAACTTACTCAAATATAACAATGTTAACAATAACACAGTATAACAATGTTCATGGAATAATTCATTGTAATTAAGGCATCAATTGAATCAGTATGACGTCCATTGTTTTCGTAGCACAAGATAATTTTACGCCATGTGCGATGCCCAAACAGACGCAACATGCTGCGTGTAATGGTTGCAAATGTGGCCTCAATCCGTTATCTCAGTTCGCCAACAGTTCTTGGCTTTGACGTTGCAGAACATCGAATGGCAACTGTTGGCGAACTGAGACAACGAATTGAGGCCACATGCATTATTTCACGAATATTGTTATATTGTGTTATTACTCGCATTTTGATTTTTGGGTAAGTTTGTGTACTCTTTTTCGTCTTAGATTGTCTTAGGTTGTAGCGTCCCGGGACTTATGAAACATCCTGCATGTGTTCGGACAGTTGCGAGGCGGCGAGGTGAACTGTGGCGGTTGCCTCGCCACACGAAACTGAAATAGTAATTCATGGGCCCGATGGCCGTGGAGAACTGCGTTATGCCGGCCGAAACTGACGACGACTGCTACGATATTCAACGGTCTGTGGCAAAATTCTCTCGCGTTCACGGCTCGCGGCTTTGAAATATTATCAAGTCAGGCGAGTTTCTTCCGCAAGAGGTCGCAGTTCAGAATTAAGCAGGCGTCTGAAAGGCGCTCTGGCATCACGTAAAAGCCGAAAAAATGGCGAAGAAAAAAGGATTATACATTTAATGTCAACGTCACTAGACAGCAGAAAAAATTACACGCAGGCGTCTTGCTAGTAAATTTTACCCTCTGAAAATACATAATTTAAAGAGAGAAAAACAACCGTACCATAAGAATTATGAATGTTGTACAGGCTCGTAATTTTGTTAGAAAGACAGACGATACTCTTTGTTGATAGGAACTCTTATGGAGATGCGATCTTATACATATTATTATTATTTGATTAGTTTTAACAACACCCCCCACTTTCAAGCCGATATGCCAATCAGGAGTTTGTTCTCAAATTTAACTCTAACGGCTTAGCCGAGATTCTAACCCGTAACGTAATGTTTGAAGGTGACTCTAAACGACTCTTGGTGAACTCAGACACGGATCGGGGAGGTAATCTTGCAGCGATTCGTACTTCTGAACTATGAGTGTTAAGTGACCATCACACATGACTGCGACATTGCAGTTTTGAAGTAGCGTGTTCTTCCAGTATTAAACGTAATGCCCTAATAAAAAAATCATGATATTATTTAAATAGCGAGAGAGAGAGAGAGAGAGAGAGAGAGAGAGAGAGAGAGAGAGAGAGAGAGAGCGAGAGAGCAAGGATAGCAATTCATTTCGGGTAATAGCATCTAATACCTAGCGTTTCCTTACTACGTGTTACCAACTTCGTTAAAGTTATATTTCTTACTCCATTATAAGGGGTCACATACTCGTCGAATACTAATTACGTCTCTTTTAAATCATCTTCCCTTCTGTTGAGATTATTTGAAAACCTTTTGTTATGCACATCTACCCACTTCAAAGATTCAACTAAGTTTCGTCTTAAAAGGTCCAACTCTTTAGTTAAATTCCCGAATTTGATACATAGGAATGTAATAATCAGACTTGCCCCTTTTTACAGACAGCATTGTCCCCGGAAACGAAGAAAACATCGTATCCATGTTTATAACCTTATTATGAGAAATACTGTAAAATCTAGAAAATGTTTTGAGCCAGAATATCCTTGGTAACACTGTATCTAGGTTATCCTTTAATAATTGCATGACGAAGTTTTTGACTCTGCAAACCAATCACGAATGTTATGACTCAATGAAATGGGATATATTAAAACCATTAATTAAATTAAAACCAATAACGAAAGAAAGCTGTCAGACATATGCACAGTAAGTTAAACTCGAGGAAAGAGTCCAATTTTCCCGCGTTTATCTATCGTATACTTATGATGTTTGTAAGGGATAGTTCTAATTAAATATTTCCAAATTTGGAACATAAAGTCAAAAATTATATAATTTTTTTTTTTTTTGTTTTAAAGGCCTTCTTGCTGTGAAAACTTATTTCTTAAATGGTTATACTGTACGGCAATAGATAATAGTTTTGTTTAACGATACGCGTAGTCGATCACTTTCAGATAGTTTCTGTATAACCAGTGTTTGTACAACTATCGCAATTTTAAATCGCTGTTCAACATGACGCCAACAAAAACACTGCCATACAAAGTCACTAAAATATTTTTTTAGTTTTTTCTAAATGCATTAAAATCGATAGGCCTACTTTTCCATGAGTCCTTTCAACAATTCTTTCTATAGGGTAAGCAACTGAATGAACCATGTTCATGGACATACGCCACTGCGTTGCTCTGCAATGGTGTATACCCGTTCGTTTATTTACTTTTCCGTGTGCTGTGCTTATTTAGTAAAACAAATCTCACAAATAAAAATATTATTTAGAAAATGTTCATCCCAGCCGAGCTTCGAATAACTTAAACCACAAACACGAGTTGTCTGCACAGCTGATCTGCAACTCACATTCACTATAAACACCATACCTGTGTGTGGAGAGGAATGTTGTTTATGGCTTCCTTACTTTGCTTTAGTTTCCGTTATGTGGCGATATTTTAAGTTACAACGGTTTTATTGTATTTTGTAGTCATCCTCTGGGAAAACAGATATTTACTTCTTTTGAAAGCCTCTGTAAGGATTGCTTATTTCACGCACACTTGTTAAAGTGGTGTATCGTTTCGTTTCAGATCCTCTGTCGATGAGGTTCCATAAAAAAGTTCGGGTTCTGTTTTCTGTAATTTTGCGTTTTATATTGCATCATGTTACAGTAAGGACAACTACGACATTAAATTTTTCAGAATTAAATGTTATTTGTTGAACAAAACGACTTCGGAGAGTTTAGTTGAACTTGAAAACGTAATTGTAAAATTGAAAACCCGAGATATCGTGAAATAAATCATACTCCAATGCCAAGTTGCTTAGGACACTGTCGCTCCTTAAACATTGACATATAAAGGTAATACAGTGGTATACAATTGTAAAAAAAAAAAAAAAACAGAATTGCAATGAAAGAAATACGTTTTATAAATAATACAAGAGTTACTTCTTGGAATAGTTATTGCGATGATAATACGTATATATTTATTACAATGACAATTTGTACAAAAAATGTCCTCCTAGGTAAAACTAACGTCAGGTCCCGTGACCAATCTGTTAACAAAGAGCACCAACCCTAACACAGTCACATTAAGGCTCATGAATTGCGCGAAAAGGCTCTGCGTAACGTCACACAGTAATTTTACTAAGCACGCGATATTTATCTGACGTGTGTGAATTATCAGTAACGTAATGTACACGGCGAGTATAAAAGAATACTCCAACTTTGAAGGCATATTTTATCAAAACTAAACAACCTACAACCTTGATTGACCAATCAAATGAACCGTGGAACCATGAAGTTTGTTTACCATACATTCATAAATGTTCAATGTGACAACCATGAGCGGCCCGAACGACATCTACGCGATAATTAAACTCGTTCCGCGCTCTTGTCAGCATGTCCGGTGTTACGGTATGGATGGCGGTCGTAACTCTCGGTTTGAGGTGATGAGGGGGTAGCGAGCTCGCATTCGACACGTCAATGTGAAGGGGGCGGTCTGATGTTTCCTTTATGGTGCGCCACCCCATTGGAACCTAGCTGTTCGCGGATACCTGAACGAGACGTTGCCGCAACGCTGGCTTGGTCGAGGAGCAGCTGGTTACCAGGCTCTTCATCACTGGCCTCCAAGAAGACCGGATTTTACCCCATGCGTTTTTTTTTATGGGGGTACATAAATGATCAAGTACTTCGTCCACCATTGCCGGCTAACATCGACGACCTCAAAACGAGAATTACGGACGCCATCCAAACCGTAACACCGGACATGCTGACAAGATCGCCGAACGAGTTTGATTATCGCCTAGATGTCGTTCGGGCCGCTCGTGGTGCTAACATTAAACATTTATGAATGTATGGTAAACAAACTTCACGGTTCCGCGGTTCATTTGATTGGTCAATCAAGGTTGTAGGTTGTTTGGTTTTGATATTATAGACCTTCAAAGATGGGGTATTATTTTATACTCGTCCTGTATTTTCTCGTTTCCTGCAAGGAAAGTAAGTTTGACAGGATTACTACTTTAATGATTGTTCCGTCAAGTTTTACTGTAACTGCTATGTTGGATGTAACGAGTAAACTAACGAGCAAAAGTATCATGATTCATAAACTAGTTTGACAACTAAAAGCGATTGCGCGATTTCTTGGCAGCTTATGTATTAAGAACGACCACAAACATGGCGTTTTTTATCTCGACTTATTCCACCAAAGATTAATCGATTTCGTGGGTATCCATTATATCCAACAAACGTCCGTCATCCTTACTAATGAAATGAAATCTATGCATAGGCTGTTCGCGTTTGTTTGAGTAATTAATTAAAAATCCCGCTTAACATCTACTTTCATCTTCACTTGGTACACTTCCGCAATATGTTAAATTTCCATTGTCATGGACCGAACGACTTTTTTCATACGTTAGTCAAGTGAAACCGTGAAATTGTTATGAGCTTAAATATGCACTGATTTGTCAATTCGTACTCTATTGTGTATGGAGAAAAAAAAGGAACTTCCAAATTGAATTTGCTATAACTTTAAACACTGTATTCGCAACACAACGTCAAGACTTAGAACTAATTCACTTAATTCACTGCCAACTGAACAGGGTGCTAGTATCTACGGTATCATATATGCTGACACAGAACAGTGATTTTCTTAAAGGTTGATTTCAAAAGTACTCACTTCATCGTGAAGAGTTTACGTACTAAAGTGAGCTAAGATAACGCAACCAGTGAACAACGTGCAGCATGTTCACTGACGTCAGCATTAACAATTCACTAATGAGCGATGCAGAAACTTCCACAAATAGTATTACTTGGGAGAATGGCGGTCAAAACACAGGCCACTAATTCCTTGTGTACAGTTCCGACCATAAATATCCTCCTTTTTCATGTTCTCGATCATTCACAGCACAAGGACTGAACGGATTAATTAGAAATGTGCCGTCTTTTCAAGATCTGAATAATGTCTCATTTTAATTTTATTTTTTTGCGCCATATGCTTTTCTTCAAGAGTGAAATTCGAAAATGATGTACAGTATGTACAAAATAAGTAAATTACCTTACAGAAGGGCACTATTTGAGCTTCAGCTAATGGCCAGAAATACAGTAAATATTGTCAATTTCAGACCTCAGATATAACTGATGTATACGTCTTTGGTTGGTCAAAATTTATAAAAAGTACAAGTACATCTACTTGACGGTAATGACCTTCGGGAAAGATTAACAGTGGAGCTTAATGTCTGGCATAATTAATTGGTGTCATAATTTACCAAACCTGCGGAAGAAGAGATGCGGAGGATTAAAGTGTCTAAGATAATTTATGAAACGAAAGAATAAAGAACTGGAACGTAATCCTGGAAATTCAAATCGCCTGTAATCAACATATCAATAACAAGTTACAGGCACAGTGACCGAATGAAGTTAAGTCACTGTTATATAAAATAATTCTGAATAAACTCCCTTACATGACATGGGGACAAACAATGTTAACGTTTAAGTGAAAATTACGTTACTGATGTGTGATAAGTTTATAAATATAAGTCAATATTCCGTTGTCTGAAGATAAAATAAATATCTTCTACTTACGTTACGTAGTGCTAGTTTGACTTTTATTATGGTAGAGTAACATACATTATTATGCACTATACATCATGGAAAGGAGAGTCAGAATAGAGTTCCTGTACTAGGTTCATCAATATTTTCCCATACTTGAAAAGTTATATTTTATATAATGATTTGATGGCAATGAAGCAAACAATCAGTTTACTCAATTACTGGTTATTGCAAAAAAAAATAGCACGCCATTCTTTGTGAACCCATAAAGATGACAACAACTTTGATATAAACTGCAATGTTTTGGCTCATTCTTTTACTGGTGGATTAACCTTTCCAGGCCAATAAACGGGGAAAAAATTATTATTAATATATAATATCGTATCTAACTTCTGGTAACGCACCAACCGTCACGCAATGACTTTACTTCGCGAATTCACACATGGCTAATGACATATTTGCACCCAGAATTTCCCGTAATATTATCTAAATTGTACAAAGGGATTATGTGACTGGGAAATTACTTTACGCCCACACGATCGGGAAAACTACCAACTATGTCAGAAAAAAAAAACTTTCAGGAACAAGAAATAACCGCAATTACGTTTACAAATAGCACTTCCTTGAGAATTTAAAGGTCCTTAATGTGATGGAGGTTTTATTTAATTCAAATAAAAGTGCAAGTTAATTTTCTTTTTACCTAACACATTTAAAATCTAAGTAAACTCGCACATAAAACGTATGAACTGTTATACTAAAAATAAATCAACGGTTAATAATACATTACGTTGTCATACGACAGAACAAGAACACAATTTGCCCTTAACTTGTTTTTTCCACACCTTTACGTTGTTCGAAAGCTATAGTCGGTTCACGACTGAAAGAGACTTTCTTGAAGCCCTGCTAAAGATTTACTTTCAAGCGCATTTCGTATCCTTCCGCCAAAGGTAAACAAACATTGCCATGTGACTGCCATGTGGCAGTCACATGGCAATGTTTACATGCAATGTTTACATTCCACTGTGTGTGTGTACATACGATCGTACATGCACGTACCCATTATAAAAAGTCATGTATATATTATTAAAGTTTTTAATCTTGAGAATTTCACACAAAAGAATATGCGATGCCAGCGAAAAACATTTCATTCTATAAACCCAAAATGCGAGTATTTTGATGAATCGATAGTTGTTGTCTATTTACAATCGATTGTTAGTGACTTTCGACAAATTCCCGTACATCGAAGGCAAGATCATCAGTATTGATCGAAATTGCTACAGACGTTAAAATGGCGTGGCGGTTGAGTCGGATGTTTCGCTCAATTGTAAAACGTTATTTAAAAATGGTTGTGACTGTTTTCGACAGAACGGCAGAGTTTGCGAGTGAAGGATTCTACGTCTTCAACAATGTGAAAACAATTCTAATGTGCAAATACTGCAACGTTAGAATAGAGTGGCAAAGGAAAGACACGTGCACGAAACACATCAGTACAACGAGAAAGTGAGCACAAATTACAATTATACGTTATTAAAAACCAAATAATAAAGAGTGGATATTAGTAAAACAAGACAAACAAATGAATTATTATAGGTTAAACGAGATAATCGCACAAATTCTCTGGCACGTGTGTCAACCACACAAGGACTACGAAGGTTAGTAAACAAATGGTCGCGTTACTTTCACCTTGAGTGTGATCATGTGACTATGCAAGAAACGTTGAAATCTAAATACGTTAACATCACGTCATTAATAATTGGCATAATAAGATACAAGTCTTTTCGACACCCATTTGTAAGCGATAAATTAACAATTACGTTAAAACTTTGGAACTATTTCCTCTCTTTGTGCTGGCAACCTAACGGCATAACTGTATCCGCGCTCGCCGCTGTTTGTAATGTTATATGCCTGTAGCTAACGGCTAGGGTGTTTTTTCAAAGGTTGATTTTCAAAAGTTTCTTCCAGTCGTGAACTGACTGTAGCTAATTCTCATACGTAGCGGGACTCACCTGGGTTCCGAAACGGTACTATTCCGGACACCTGAGCAGTTTCCCACCCTCCCACACACTTGTCGAAATTTATATGCATCTTCACATTACATTATGCATAGCAGGCGTCTCAATGCTACTGGGTAATATGTTAGGAGGTCTGATTGAACTGGCTGTAGAACACTCGACTAGGTCACCGACATACATCACTTTCATTGGCAGTGTGTAATTTTACGTCATGACAGCTTTCTCTCTCGCACTCTGTGACTGGGGAACAGGATCATCCATCCTTGCTCTATGCATCCTTGGAGTCGATTTGTTAAAGATTTGGGAGAACGGAAGGCAAGTGACTTGTTATACGACTCACAGCAGTGTTGGAATATATGGCTACTGTTATTAACTATGTTGTAAACATGTTACGAGTGAAAGATGACTTACCGAAAATGTAACGAACGAATAATGACTTTAACATAATCATGCATATTTGCCAGTTACTGTTAGAGTTGGTTGTCTTGGATTACTGGCTGGAACCGTAGGAACCGATGTTTCACCGTACAAACACCACGATAATGCTCCAGACCGGAAGCAAAGACAACCATCTTGACAGTAGCTGCGAAAGCATGTAATCTACTATCACTGTTAGAAGTGCTCATTTTTAAGGAATGAGGGCGGTGTACGAAGTCGGGTTATTTTAGAAATTGACCCCTCCCCCCACACACACTTCTTTCAATTATCTTTCAGATTATACAAAATCTACAAGACCTCATACTTTAAATATGTTTTTTTTTTTCGTAGTTCTGGGAGCTTTTGTCCAGTCTTCACTCCAAACCGAATATGAGGGAGTGCTATCCGCCGACCATGAAGTTACAATTTGAACATAATTATAGACGATAGCAGTTCGTGGAAGACTGAGACACGATCAGGATTTTAAAAGAGTGTAGTTAATTAAAATTATTTTTTCTACCTGTGTGCTAAATTATGCAATTTACTTATCACAGCGGACTTACTGCAGAAGAATCGTTCACATTACTACAAAAGAAAGTTATCTAAATGTCAATGTTCACATTATCATTAGGCAATAATCATAGCAGGAATGCGATATGAACAGAAAATTAATTCCTGATCTACTATGAAAATCGCACTGTGTCATTCCACCACTTGACGATCTCTTGTAGCTTTCAGCCATTCAGTCATTATAAACTAAAGTACCATAAGAAAAAACTGGGATTGACGAGCTCTTGTAAACCACACAGCAGTTTCCCTTTGCATTTTGATGTTGCTTCCACTGACTACGTGCATAAAGCGACAGATAGCTCTGAGAGCAACTAATGTCATAAGGATGGTTATCCTTATTTAAGCGACTTTCGAAACGGTGTTATTGGAGTAACCCATGCAATGGTTGGGTAATACATACAAATTTTGGATTTCCATCACGTTTTACTACTTTGAAGGATGTACGCGACTACAAAAAAATTGCTGCAAAGTACGGAGCATCCGACGGAAGTGTATTCGTCAGAAAACTTCGGATGTTGAACGTCAAGACTCGTTTCAAGCGACAGGTGTGCAACACTGCAGGCAGGTAACGTCAGATTTCAAAGCTGGAGACTTGGCGAACATCGGCGTAAAAACTATGTAACATACTACCCCTCATGATCTGGAATTAGCGGACGACACCCAACCTAATTACCATTGATGACGGAACGACACAGAACTGTACGCCTCGTTTCGGGTCGCGAATACTTTCGATGGACAATTGACGACAGGAAAAGCGTAGTTTTGTCTGACATGTTGTGGCCAGGTCTGGCGACTCATATTAATAATTTATTCAGGCATACAGAAGAATCCGCAAGTGAAGAGAAGAACCCAACGAATCAATGTTCCAACATGTCAACAAGGGATTGTACTAGCTGGTGGTGGTTCTATGATGGCATGGTATATATTCATTCAGTTCACACATGTTAGGTTCCCTCAAACGTTTACAGATGTCTTTGACTGGTATGCTTTTGTGCGCATCCTTTCGGACGAGTTAGTCTATACTTATTCATGTCTGCGTCCTATCCTTACGGGTTTCGTCTATTCCATTATGGCAGTGCACCACTACACATGTCTAGAGCCGTCAAATTATGGTTTTAAAAAAACTTACTCGGTTTGGAGTGATGCAATGGTTCCCTGATATGAGCAGTGTCGAGCGTACCTGAGATGCCCTCCAACGCGCTGCTGAAAACAGAGCTGTATCCCCTTGGAGTAATAGAAAATTGTAGATTATTCTTGAGCCACAATGGTGTTAGCTGTCTACAGACCTACTCAGGAAGCTCATGGCTTTCATGATCCGTTATATTTATGTAGTTCTACGATCCACGAATGGACCTAGACTATGTTACACGGCTGTTTCAAATGCCTGGCTCTTCTGTGTATTGCTGGCATGTCTTGCATCTTAATTCTCCAGTTCAAAGTTTTTTTTCTACCTCTCACATATTGAGAAGTTTTCATTCCTTTTGACTCTGGGCCGTTTTATCTGCGTACAATTGACTACCTGTGGTTTTACGCGCTATGGAGTTGTCATTCTTTTGGTTTTTGCAGTTGTGTAGGTTCTTATTCGGTGACTGCTGGGTTTATGCATTAGTGTTACTCGTAACGATTATGGCTCTTCTACCTGCATACTGCTGAATATCGGGAATTTTACATCCTAGACTGATGACATCCATATTTTTTCTAGCCGTTCTACTAAGGCTCTGTAAAAACTTGGTGGTTTTACGGAATGCAATCAAGTCGTATTTTAAAATCTCAAAATAAATGAAGTAATATAACCTCTGAATTTGTTACTGCTCAGTTGGGGAGGGGGGATGTGGGAGATGGAGTTTTCAAATTTGCAGAAATGTTTGTTTTAAAATGATGCATTGGGAAAGACTAAAATGTCTCCCTATTAGGAAATGTGCTTAAATCCAAGTAAACGAAGCAAGTCAAAGCACAATTTCTCTACTAAAAATGTCGAGGCAAATTTTTAATTTTAATCGCCCCCATTACAAATAAAATGAGTTGGATATAAAATAATTAAGTGAAAATATAGTTAAGTGAGCGAATGCAGTATCTTTAGCCTTCTCCGTCATACTTCTACAGCCATTAAAAGCATTTTGCAAAGCAACTAATCCTGTCCTTCTGCGAATTTACTGCTTTAGCAAGTCATGTAAAAATAGAAAATTTCGAGCTATTGCAATTATAGTCTATTCGCAATTTCCTCACGCATTTTGGCTCAAACCCTTGAAAAATCACCCCATGTATGACATACTTGGTTGGTTCCTAAATAAGCCATGTATCACAAGCATTTTATACATGTGTTAACATACACTGAAGAGCCAAAAAAAACCGGTACACCTGCCTAATATCGTGTAGGGCCCCCGCAAGCACGCAGAAGTGCCACAAGACGACGTGGAATGGACTCGACTAATGTCTGAAGGTGTGCAGGAGGCATTTCACACCATGAATCCTACAGGGCAGTCCACAAATCCATAAGAGTGCGAGACGGTAGAGATCTCTTCTGAACAGCACGTTGCAAGGCATCCCAGATATGCTCAATAATGTTCATGTCTGGTGATTTAGGTGGCCAATGGAAGTGTCTAAAGTCAGAAGAGTGTTCCTGGAGCCACTCGGTAGCAACTCTCGACGTGTGGGGTTTCGCATTGTCCTGCTGGAATTGTCCACGTCCGTCGGAATGCACAATGGACATGAATGGGTGCAGGTGATCGGACAGGATGCTTACGTATCTGTTACCTGTCAGAGTCGTATCTAGACTTATCAGAGGTCCCATTTCACGCCAATTGCACACGCCCCATACTACGACAGAGCCTCCACCAGCTTGAACAGTCCCCTGTTGACATGTAGTGTCCATGGATTCATGAGGATGTCTCTATACCCGTACACGACCATCCGCCCGATACAATTGGAAACGAGACTCTTCAGACCAGGCAACGTGTTTCCAGTCATCAACAGTCCAATGGTGGTGTTGGCGGGCCCAGACGAGGCGTAAATAATGTGTCGTGCAGTCAACAACGGTACACGAATGGGCCTTCGGCTCCGAAAGCCCATATCAATGATGGTCCGTTGAATAGTTCGCACGCTGGTAACTGCGCAAATTTGAGAAAGGGTTGCACGTTTGTCACGTTTAATGATTCTCGTCAGTCGTCGTTTGTCCCGTTCGTTCACGATCTTTTTCCGGCCGCGGCGATGTCGAAAATTTGATGTTTTACCTGATTCCCGATATTCACGGTACACTCGTGAAATTGTCGTACACGAAAATCCACATTTTATCTCTACCTCGGAGATGCTATGTCCCATCTCTCGTGTGCCGACTATAACACCACGTTCAAACTCACTTAAATCTTGATAACCTGCCATTGCAGCAGCAGTAACCGATCTAGCAACTTTGTCAGACGCTCGTTGTCTTATATAGGCGCTTCCGACCGCATAGCGTTACTCTGATTGGTTCCACACCTCTGTTATTTGCATGTGCACGCCTTTACAAGTTTGTTTGGCTCTCCAGTGTAAAAGTAACTTATTTTTGTTAAATTTATATTTTATTTATGTTTTATTTATAAATTATAATATTTCATTTATAATTAATATGAATAAATCCGTGAGAAAATAGGTGTTTTGGTAATGCCTAATAAGAAATAGTTCTTATGCGAAATATTATTACGTTGACTGTGCGCACGAATGCGGTGCGTTGTCCCACTGGTGTAATTTTCTAGACTCGGTTAAGCTTTATTTGCACGAGGGGGAGGAATATCGTGGAAGTAGAACCTTAGCAGGGCTTCAGAAAAGTGTGAAGTAACCGTGAAGTGACTATAGTTCAGTTTCCCACCTCTGGCTGGGGGTAAACAACTCCTTTTTCACCGTTTAACAATCTATGCAGGGATCTCCGAATGCAGCCCTATTACCCCGACTAGCTCCCGCTGTGATTTCAACGCGAGTCGTTAGCCTGCAGCAGAGAGGTGGCCAGGAGTCGACAGGACGTACAGGAAATAAGACGCGAGTTCACCTGGGCCCGCACCCCGGGGGTTGAGGGGAGTTGCGGGACGCCGCCGCTGCGTCCGCTGAAACTCGCGCACCGGAACACGGTCGGCGGGCCCGGAGGTTGCATGTGACGATAAATTAGCCTCTAGCCAGCATCTCACACTCTGGGAGCGGACCAACTCGTTAAACCCCCTCCCCCCTCTTCCAGTGTGCTGCGCCACCTCGTCGCCGCCGGCCTCACCATCCTCCGCATCGCTCCCAAACTTTTTATTATTTCACCGTCGGCGTCAATGGACACGCTCCTCCGCTCCATGGGAAGGAACTCGTTGCCCCGCCGGGAGGCGGGCGAGCTCTCCCCGTCTTCTTCCTCTTTTTTTATTTCCACCCCGTGCCACCTCCCCACCCTCTGCCTATCGCGATACCCCCCACAGACTCGCGGGCCACCTCTGAGGAGCCACAACCTGTTGGTGACGTCACGGCGGCCTCTCGGCGCCGTGGAGGAGCGCTGCTCCGGGCCGGAGTCAGTCGATGAGTGTCCGCGGTGGGGAATGGACGGGCTGGGGCAGGGCCGTCGTGCGAGTTGACAGGAGGACCCCATGGCAGAGGTGAGTCGGCGCCGTGCACGTCTTTCCTCCATCCTACTCCGAGCACCCCAGGGCGTCGCTCCGAACAAACCGCGTGGGTGTCCCAGACAGACACATCCGGCGAATTTACAACTTCCGCTCGAGAATCTCTAGAAAACATAGACTAAAGATGAGGTAGGCCGATCTTGCTGGCTGCGCACAACCAATCGCTGTACCCCAACATTGAACTGCTTCTCTGCCATTACTAGCAAAAATGGCGTGGATTGGGTTTGAAGTTAGAACACTGTTTAGTAAACAAGTGCTTTGAGACGTTTTTATACTTCCTCTAACCAATTTGTTATGCGGTTTGATTAAATTCAAATTGGTAAAAGTATTTTATTCATATACTAGTGCTTTTCATTTTAAAAATTGATATATAAAAAACACGTTCATCATTGTTGACCATGTGACTTTGACAGTTGTGTTTCTTTGGGGTAGATCAATGTTGGATACACGCGCAGAAGATGAATAAGCGGTCTACCTCATATCTAGTCTACGATAGAAGATCCTCTCCGCCACTTACACCGCTAGTACCCAGCGACACGTGTGTGAAGCGCTCGCCTCTTGAAATTCTGGTTCATCTCACGACGTCACGTCTTGTATACAAGCTGTAGACATTCAGCTACGGTTTTTACCTTCATCGCGTGTTTTTTAAAGAAGCATAGTCAGATCACGGCGTTATTTTTTTACCCCTGTCTATTTCACGCTAACTACGTGACTCGGTGTCACCTTTAAAACCATTTGGTAATTCTTTTACTTACAATTATAAATTTCAGGCATGACATTCTTTCGAGACTCCGATTGAAAACCACGTGTTTGAGCAACGTAAGTAGCCATTTATTGTATCTATTTCATCCGCCAATCTTCTTGAAAGATACAGTTTATACCCGAGTTCAATTGCAGAGGAAGATGAATAGTTTCCACTGATTATCTGACCTCAAGAGACAGCCCATCTGCTATGTTTACAAAAAAATATATTTTTATGCCTTAGTTATTTGAAAACTCACCATTCCAAAAATCATATTTATAAAATGTAATGTGGATGTGTTGGGTTGGTTAGTAATATAAAAATACGTACTGCAATTTTTCAGAACTAAATTCAGAAAAATTTTCGGGCACGATGTCCCTCCTAGTAACAGGAGAAAAAAAAACCTTTATGTTATACGATTAAATGAAAAGGCATTAGCTGGGCCTAACTCTGGTAATGAGTAGGTGAAGACAACCGATGTGGAATGTATTCGTGTGCCCATCAGCGATAACCTTATTAATATCTTGAGGAATTATAACGTATACTTATGAACTTACACATCGTATATGCTGACTGATGTGTAGTACACAATGCAGAATGTGTGTTCTCCAACCACGAAGACGTTTGTTCGTGCCCGTCTTCTGCAATGGATGTGTGAAGTTTCCAGTTATACAAGCTACGCTAAATTAGTACGACTCCAATTTAGTAATATTAAGAATATACATTTTTATGTCTATCTTCTTCAACAAAAATAACATTGTTGTGTTATTTTACGTCTGCTAACATTTTCAAATATATACAAAACTGTATTGGTCTGTTATGTAAACTTAACAACCACTTAAACATAAGCTTTTTTTAGTGTTGAATATACTAGGTTCTATTTTATCATACAAAGTTCAGTAACTGATTTACTGCAAATTTTATACGAGTTTAGAAACATCGTTTAATTTAAGATATATTTGGGGATAACAGTAAAACAGAATGTGTCAAATGTGTACTTGGGTATTACTTGTAACAATAGCTAATTTACTGTACAAGAAAAACGGGTAAAATGTTTACTAAAACTCCAAAAACTAAAACATTTAACTTGTTCATTACTATAATAACTATTCAGTATCTCAATTGTTCTTAAAGTGTTGATAGCAGCTCAAAATTACTGTGTTTTCACCACATTAACTTTGGTAGAGAAACTATCCTTATGTATTTCGATGTTCAACATATTTTTGCCTCGTAGACATTTAACGGTATGCCTAAGATTAATTTTGAAGCCCCACTGTTATTCCAGCCAAGAAATCATTTTCTTTTTTTACATTATTGATTATAAACCAAACATTTTCATCGCACAGTAACTTCCAGATTTACTATTCGGTTATATGAATGATTTGTAAACATCAAAGGAAATGCTACTATGCTTCAGAGGTAGCGGCGGTAGTGACTTCAACGCACGTGTAAGCAAGTAAAAGTTTAAAGAGGCGCAGAAACGCTAAGATAAAAATGTAAAGCTGGCAACACACAATATACATTGTGTGTTGGTGATTTTATAACGAATTAAAATATTTAATGTAGGTTTATCATTAAAAAAAGTTTAGGTGCTATGGGTTGTGACAAAGTTATATGAAGTAAGATATTTAAAGACGTTTTAAAAACTAGAACAGTATTATAAAATGATATACTAGTTGACACACAAATCTATCCCTTAATTTTCTAGGACTTAAAGATAGTATATATATTATTTTTATCTTGCGTGTCAGCTATGCAGATAAATAAAATAGGAATTTAATTATAAATATATTTTTCCAGCTTAGGCCATTTTATTTACTCTGTTTTGCTACCAAAGATGTCAAAAGTGTTAACTTGCCAACACGCACCATATTAAAAAAACATTACTGCGCTTAACATGTAGCTGTCAATAAAAACTGTACAGAAGCAAGAAAGACTTTTTAAGAATAGTTGAAGGTTTTTTTTTTTGTGAATCCGTGAACTCAGCGTGACAGTGTTTTATATAGTTTCATAGATTTGAAATCTCCGTGGGAAATAGCTTCCAAACAAACACGAAACCCACACAGACGTGAGCCCGTTCTGTACGCTGTATTACAACCAAAACGTGCCAGAGATAACGCATACTAAACGGGGCAAGCTTATTTATTTCCGTAGTTCTTTCCCACCCGCAGCTTTGTGCGTTGTTTACAAGCTGCACAGCATGTTGTTTGATGAGAGTTTCCGAGAGCGGGCCCGACAGCGGGTCACGCACATGTCACGGAACTAGGTAATTACCCCTGTTCCTCCCCCATCTACATAGGCCCCGCCCCTTTAGT
>NQII01000304.1:412860-455669 GCA_002778355.1 Clitarchus hookeri
CATGATGATTTATATAGAACTAACACATTTCTTTATTTAGTTATTTAAAAACGAATGATACGAACCAAGAATTGTTACACCTCACATTGAGGTTATCTTTGGGATATTATATCCTGTATAGAAAATGTTGAAAATGTCCTCCCTCCTGCATAAGGCACAACTCAACACGTCGTTCCATGTTACTGGCCGCTCGTTGGAGGACGCTGTCGTCAATACCGTTGATCTCGTGTGTAGTGTTGTGCTTCAAACCGTCCACCGTCTGGGGGCGTGTGGCGGAAACCCTGTAGGAAGAAGTCCGGTGTTGTCAGATCCGGCGATCTCGGTGGCCACGGGTTCTAGGAAATTATCCTGTCATAAAAGAAGCTTGCAATGAGCGCCGTGGAGGCGTTTGACGTATGGTATGTGGCGCCATCTTGTTGGAAATAACCTTGACGCAGCTCGACAACGTCCAGTTGCTCAACAAACTCCATGAAAATCTGCCCGTACACAGCAGTGTCCGCAGCTTGGTCGAAAAAAACAATGGCCTCACTATTCACTTTGCGCAGATTGCGCACCACACCCCGACTTCAACTGAGTGTATAGGTGCTTCATGAACGACATGTGGTTTTGCGGCGGCCCAACAGCGTGTGGTTTTTGAGTTCACATAATCGCATAAGTGGAACCATGGTTCATCCGTGAACCATGTGGTGGACAATATGCTTAGATTTTGCACAACGAACGCCTGAAACCAACGACAATATGTTATTCGTTTATCTTTATCTGCTTCCTGCAACGCATGGGCAGCCGTACCCTTGTAGGGCAGCTCTCTGACACAGTGAGTAGGAGTACCCGGTNATCTGCTTCCTGCAACGCATGGGCAGCCGTACCCTTGTAGGGCAGCTCTCTGACACAGTGAGTAGGAGTACCCGGTATCATGCGACAAACGCCTTAATGACTGACGGGGTGACAGCTCCAGTCGTGCCCGGACGTCCACGGCAACCGTGGGCAGAAGAGATGGACTATGTTTGCCTTCTTTCACTCATCAGAGATCCAGTTGTTTCCAATTTGCTTACCAGTGCTGATATTGTGTTCCTTTCTGGAGGTTTGCGGACACCCAATTCCCTACTGTATTATACCCTTTGCGTTTCCGCAATTGGATTTGTCATCCAGTATTGCTTCACAAGGAAGAGCCATTGTTGTAACGTACACTGCATTGTCACAGCGACTAGCACATACTGGCGCAACACCTGCCACCACTAAACCACGGAACATATGCGCCATCTCGTGGCAAGGAATAAAAACTCCCAGCTCTCCTGCTCAATTTGACGCTAACAACAGGGCATCGCGTGCATTTACAGCCGAATATAAAAATATAAAAATGTGTTAGTTGTATGTAAATCACCTTGTATTTTGGTGTCTATGTAAATGCATTACTTTTAATGTATGCGCGTATCTTTGTACAATAACATTATTTAAACAGAACTAAACTTTCTGGATTCAACTATGTACATTACTGTATAGATTCAAAAAACACAGAAATAACTGATGTTCTGGTTAAGCTGTGCTCGTGCTAATATTGAATTTAAAAAAAGACGTGTTATGACACATATGTAGCGGAAATTCTGAGATTTATTATTAAGGGCGTAAAACTAACAGGCTTTCGAATTTTGTTTATCGAACTGACAGTTGAAATATTTTTCGAATTATTTATACAGTTCATTGCAACATAGTTTACGGGATATTTTTATTAGCAAATAAATGACCTCGTGTGGCAAAAAAAAAATTGACATTATGATATCAGGATGGCTGTATGGAATAATATAATGAGAAAATATTAAATGCTAGTTGCTGGTTTTTTCATTACGATATTACTTTCGCTTTTTGCTTATACGGTAGCCAATGAAATATCTCGGGAAAGTGTAAAAACACAGCAGCGTTTCATAGAACTAGGAGCTACACTGTCGGAAAGAGGNGACTACATCCGGAAAATTAACCAAGCAAGCATGCACATCTGTTGACAATGAACGGATTCTTCATAATACTGGAAAACGACTTTCAAACATAACACATGCATGATGATTTATATAGAACTAACACATTTCTTTATTTAGTTATTTAAAAACGAATGATACGAACCAAGAATTGTTACACCTCACATTGAGGTTATCTTTGGGATATTATATCCTGTATAGAAAATGTTGAAAATGTCCTCCCTCCTGCATAAGGCACAACTCAACACGTCGTTCCATGTTACTGGCCGCTCGTTGGAGGACGCTGTCGTCAATACCGTTGATCTCGTGTGTAGTGTTGTGCTTCAAACCGTCCACCGTCTGGGGGCGTGTGGCGGAAACCCTGTAGGAAGAAGTCCGGTGTTGTCAGATCCGGCGATCTCGGTGGCCACGGGTTCTAGGAAATTATCCTGTCATAAAAGAAGCTTGCAATGAGCGCCGTGGAGGCGTTTGACGTATGGCATGTGGCGCCATCTTGTTGGAAATAACCTTGACGCAGCTCGACAACGTCCAGTTGCTCAACAAACTCCATGAAAATCTGCCCGTACACAGCAGTGTCCGCAGCTTGGTCGAAAAAAACAATGGCCTCACTATTCACTTTGCGCAGATTGCGCACCACACCCCGACTTCAACTGAGTGTATAGGTGCTTCATGAACGACATGTGGTTTTGCGGTGGCCCAACAGCGTGTGGTCTTTGAGTTCACATAGTCGCATAAGCGGAACCATGGTTAATCCGTGAACCATGTGGTGGACAGTATGCCTATATTTTGCACAACGAACGCCTGAAACCAACGAAAATATGTTATTCGTTTATCTTTATCTGCTTCCTGCAACGCATGGGCAGCCGTACCCTTGTAGGGCAGCTCTCTGACACAGTGAGTAGGAGTACCCGGTGTCATGCGATAAACGCCTTAATGACTTACGGGGTGACAGCTCCAGTCGTGCCCGGGCGTCCACGGCAACCGTGGGCAGACGAGATGGACTATGTTTGCCTCTTTCACTCACCAGAGATCCAGTTGTTTCCAATTTGCTTACCAGTGCTAATATTGTGTTTCTTTCTGGAGGTTTGAGGACACCCGATTCCCTACTGTATTATACCCTTTGCGTTTCCGCAATTGGATTTGTCATCCAGTATTGCTTCACAAGGAAGAGCCATTGTTGTAACGTACACTGCATTGTCACAGCGACTAGCACATGCTGGCGCAACACCTGCCACCATTAAACAACGGAACATCTGCGCCATCTCGTGGCAAGGAATAAAAACTCCCAGCTCTCCTGCTCAATTTGACGCTAACAACAGGACATCACGTGCATTTACAGCCGAATATAAAAATGTGTTAGTTGTATGTAAATCACCTTGTATTTTGGTGTCTATGTAAATGCATTACTTTTAATGTATGCGCGTATCTTTGTACAATAACATTATTTAAACAGAACTAAACTTTCTGGATTCAACTATGTACATTACTGTATAGATTCAAAAAACACAGAAATAACTGATGTTCTGGTTAAGCTGTGCTCGTGCTAATATTGAATTTAAAAAAAGACGTGTTATGACACATATGTAGCGGAAATTCTGAGATTTATTATTAAGGGCGTAAAACTAACAGGCTTTCGAATTTTGTTTATCGAACTGACAGTTGAAATATTTTTCGAATTATTTATACAGTTCATTGCAACATAGTTTACGGGATATTTTTATTAGCAAATAAATGACCTCGTGTGGCAAAAAAAAAATTGACATTATGATATCAGGATGGCTGTATGGAATAATATAATGAGAAAATATTAAATGCTAGTTGCTGGTTTTTTCATTACGATATTACTTTCGCTTTTTGCTTATACGGGATCCAATGAAATATCTCGGGAAAGTGTAAAAACACAGCAGCGTTTCATAGAACTAGGAGCTACACTGTCGGAAAGAGGTTGAACAAAGTTATTGTTTCTCTACAAAAAAAAAAAAGGCCTTGAAAAGATACGATATTGCAGTTCGTGTTGCTAACTTGCAGTTTGTGCGGGAAACATGTATCATTTATACCTTAGAGAAACAACTGCTAAGCGTGGTAAATCGAAGTGATTAAATTAAATGCGCGTGAAGAGAAGCTTTGTAGCTATATTTGACTAAATTTACAGTTGATATAACGAATTCAAAGAAACTGCCAAAAAAATTTCACTCGCCCCTTAACTCAGCTCGTTGTGCCGAAATTTTAAAAACGAAACGACGGCAAAGTGAGGAGAAAGAACGTCATTGGAGACAAGAGCGTGTCTGACTGCTCTTTCGTGTGTTCTTGCAACTGAAAATTTTCCTGCCTTAACAGATCTTTCTACGTCCGGTTTCTGTGATGCCACTGAGTAATCGATGCATTTATTTTTCCTAGCTATTATTTTGCGTGTGTGTGTGTGTGTATGTGTGTGTGTGGCCAAACATCTCGTCGAAGTCATTACATGCTAGACCATTTTCTCGGAAAACCAGGAGCGGGGAAGTGAATCGATCAGTGCTTGAATTGCTATCCCGACATTCGCCTGCAGTGAATCCTGGAAACCACGGTCAAGATAGCTAGACCAGGGTTCNGTGCTTGAATTGCTATCCCGACATTCGCCTGCAGTGAATCCTGGAAACCACGGTCAAGATAGCTAGACCAGGGTTCGAACCCTGGTCTTCCGAAATGCCAGTCCAGTGTGCTACCACAGCGCCAATCAGCTCGATTTATTTTCCATAAACCAAAGAAGAGGTAGACCGATTCTTCGTCTTCTTCGCATGTAACGAACATTAACCTACCTCCAAAACAAAACATATGTCAAAGTCACATGGTAAACACTGATGGACGTGTTTTTTTACATCTTAATTTTCGAAAGAAAGGCACTTTTATGAGAATAAAATAATTTTAACCAATTTGAATTGAATCAAGATTCATTACAAATTGGCCAGATAAATTATGCAAACATCTCAAAGCACTTGTTTACATAAACAGTGTTCTAACCTCAAATCCTATCCCCGTCGTTTACGATAGTCGTGTTGGCAGAAAAGCAGTTCAATGTTGGGACACGGAGACTGGTTCTGCGCAGCAAGCGAGATCGCTCTACCTCATATTTTTCACCTCTACACTCTAAAATCCAAACCGTTAAAATTGCTCCAAATGAGTGAATTTCTGCAGATCTGTTGAAAGTGCTTCACTTGAATCAGTAAAATTCTACTGATAATTTTAGTTAGTATTTACTGATTAAACAGTGATTTCTACTGGTTCCTAGTGAACTGCACTGGCCTGGCATTATAGGCTCAATGCACTCCACTGATTTGCCAGTAGACAACAGATTATTAACTGAAGATGCAGTTAAATACTTTTACTGATTGAAATCACTGATTCAGATATAGGTTGTAACGAGTAAAAGGCATCGTAAACGAGTTAGCGGATGTGATAATAGCCCAGTTACAACGCCGTGGATTCGGGTCTAGCACCTATTTATGAAATACGTCTGTTTTAGTTCCAGTATGAGTTATAATGCAGGTCACGGCTAAGACCTAACTCTGTATCAGGCAGACGTTGTTTATAAACATTATCACCTGTTACACTTTCGTATCTGGTACTAGGTACTATCCCTACAGAAAGAGACGCATAAAAAGGATTTCGTGCACTACATAAAAAATAACATTTCCTATTTTCNTAGGTACTATCCCTACAGAAAGAGACGCATAAAAAGGATTTCGTGCACTACATAAAAAATAACATTTCCTATTTTCTGAAGTAGCGTTCGACAAACCATCCTTGATATCATTAAACAAGAAGCTGAAAATAATAACTCCGACCTTTACAATATTTGTGAAAACTCACTTTGCAGTGTCTGGATGTGTNTAGGTACTATCCCTACAGAAAGAGACGCATAAAAAGGATTTCGTGCACTACATAAAAAATAACATTTCCTATTTTTTGAAGTAGCGTTCGACAAACCATCCTTGATATCACTAAACAAGAAGCTGAAAATAATAACTCCGACCTTTACAATATTTGTGAAAACTCACTTTGCAGTGTCTGGATGTGTTTACTTCAACAATGCATTGCCATTTTCAATTTTCTCGCCTATCCGCCCACCTAGGACATCTAGTCTCTCTAGGGAATTGAACTTATTAACATTGGAATCGATTTCTTTAAATAGCAGTAGTAACCTTATGATGCAATTTGAAACTGAGTAACGACGAAATTTAAACATTAGAAGCAACTGTATTCATCCTTGCACTAGTCTAGGATTAGGCAAATTACCAAACACTTTGTAATGAAAACTTGAAAATAAAGGAGGTTTTAAGAGAAACCTCGTGTGCGGCAAATATGTAGTACAAAGCCGTTGTCTTGTGATTTCACACGCAAATTTACAGCCTGGCCTTTCTTTCATATTAACATTGTACCTAATTTTTGATACTTTTTCCGCTATAAAAATACCTCAATGCAATTTAACAAAATTGTAATCTTATAAGATGGACAAATTTTGTTGCCAAAGTTAGTACACATTTGCAATAATATTTTAAGATTCTATATATGAATTGTGAATTTGCTTGGTTAGGAGGAACATATTATTCCAAATTAAACACACTTTAACAGTTTGCTTTCTTACTCTGTACACAAATTCCCTATCTTTAAACCAAAAAATCGATTCACGTCCCAATATGTAAAAACATAACCTCGTTAAAATAACGTTTCAATAATAGTGATTATTATTAGCATTCATGAGTCATATAGTCGTCCATTTTACTTGTTTTCATGCTCGTTAACCAACCGGATAAATGCTTAACAGGTCTACCCATGGCAGGATAGCTAACAAGAGAATACAATCTCTGGATAGCAGTAAAACGAGCTCGCACAGCGCATTATAAGGCTAAAAAGAGAATAAGTTTTATCCGGAGCGGTAACCCTTGTTCATACAACTGTCCCTTACTAACAATAAATATTTGCCCTGATAAAAACGCAATTTCGCGTTTTGTAAAGCGTTTAAACTTCTGAAAAACATAAAATAAAAACATAAATAACTAAAAAATCCAAGTAGATGCAAAACGGTTAAGCAATTTTTAATAATTACAATATGCGTATCACGAGTCCTCATGGGACATAGATGATGACTTTGGTCTCATCTTTTTTCCTTGTTTGTATAAACATTTCACCTGTCACACTACCTTAAAAAATGCGAAAATAGACTTTAATTTTAATACTTGGGGGGGGGGGAGAGTAAACCAATAAGAAAACATCCAAGTTGTTATCGGAATGTCTTCAATTTTACCATTCTTTATTTAAACCACTTGGGAAAGTGTAGGACAGGTTGGTTCTCTTGACTGAACCTTAATGGCCCCCTGACATGAGGGTAGCATAATACTTTATCTACGAACACGAACATTCTCTAAACTAAAATAGTAGACAGCCCGTAAGTGCGTGAACGAGCATCAAAGAAGCCGCGACCAGCAACGCGTTGTCTCTTAGCTGGCCAAGGCGCTCAGCCAATTATGGCGTGCTTTTAGTTCGGCGTGAAACATTGTAGGTATACTCCATACACGGTTACTTCCAACTTTTATGAAGCCCTGCTAAAGTTTTATTGGCAGACTATCTCTCCTCTCAGTGTAATAATATTTTGCATAAAAACTATTAATTACTAGACATTACCAACACCTATTTTCTCACTGTTTTATTCATATTGATTATAAATTAAATTAAATTTGTAGATAAAATATAAGTAAAAGTTAAGTTTAACAACAAAATAACATACTTTTACATTAACAGAAGAATAAAACGCTTCCGATACCTAGCATATTTATGAAATAACCAAATACGTCATACATGTGGTGATTTTTCAAAGGTTAGATTCAAAAAGGTGTGAAGAAACCATGAATAGACTAAAGGTAGACAGGTAGGGCTTAAGAGTTAGTAGTCGTGGTTTAATTTTTAATTTGTTTGCGCGGTTACGTGTATCACAGTAAGTAAATATTCCGGGAATGCAACTGTTTGGCAGAAAAGGTAAAAATCAATTTTCTAAACCTTTATGGTTTTTATTTTATCACAAAATATCGAAAATGGTAAAGAAAAATTACATAATTATAGCTCACCTGCGCAGTTTCCTCGAGAGATAGGAGAGAAATACAACGATAAGGACGTAGATTAATATGTGGGCTTTCATCGCGTGTATGAAGTCTTACTGTTACGGATCTTATTTGCACAGGACAGTGCACCGATGAAAACACCGCACTCCTTGCTCGTAGGAGCGATGAGGCGCTAGGAGTACGTGCTAGTGTCGCCCGTATCGCTCCCTTGCTTCAGTGCTCTGAAGGCGTTAGAAACCGTGTGACGTCACGTCGACAGAGAGGTCATTAGAGACGCAGCTTGTCGCTCAGAGAAGCAGGAACGGGGAAGAAATCGGCCATTGCCTGTAGTAAGGAACCATCCCGGCATTCTCCTGGGCATTCTCCTGGGGTGATTTCGGGAAACCGCGGAAAACCGAAATTAGGATGACCGTACCGGGATTCGAAGCCAGGTGCTCTCTGCTCGGTGCGTTTCAGCGTTCACTTGTACAGCTACCACCAGCAGAACAAAGGCATAGCCGTTTAGTTCATTCCCAATCGTCTCGTATCGCTACACGAATACTGAGCAAGCTTAGGTAGAAAAGCCTCAATAAGAGTGGCATCTACCCGACATTTTTACTGACGCATTGCAAAGCAAAGAAAACTGCGTTCGTTTTTGCAGCCATTATCGCACGTGGAGTTTAATACGTATTTAATCCCAGCATGGAGCAATGCAGTTGCATACTGAGAATTACACCCTCTATGGCAATATTTAATTGCCCCCAGGTAACTAGGAACTTCGAGCCGGAAATTCAGTATAAAACATCTACGAAACGCGGTAAGTTATACACATTTATTAAAATTATATGTTGTGGCCACGTTTTCTTTCACAAGATTTTCTTTAAAATAAAAAAAAAGTTACCACCCACGCCTAGCATTCCAAAGTTACCGTTGAAAATAGGGTGACAACCCCTACTTAAGCAATGAAGGGGGACGATTTGACCAACTACATTTTAACAGATTTGCAACTTCCGTTTCATGAAATACGACTCCGATTTTTGTCGCTTCATCACTTCCGAAAATTACATACTCGGAAGTTTACAGCACTGACTTTATTTTGCTTAACTGAAATGAAATACTCTGGAGAGAAAAATAATGCATTCATACAAAAACATCCGGCACTTTTGTTGCTATACTATTTTTAAGTTATTTAACATGGCCACACTGCTTATATTTGTATGTTTTAAGCCATTGCTTATATGCCAAAGATAAAGCCTAATTGTTTAGTACAAAAGAATCGTTTAATTACGTGAACTGCTGCTGTGGCAACCAATTGTTTTCAATGTAAGGCTCGGACGAGTTCCGTGTTAAAGTAGATAAAAAAGTTCAAGACGCGTGTTAAAGAGAAATTTCATGGCACCGCCCGGCTGACAAAGCTGGCGCTACAAGCGCTTGGGTAATGAATGTGCGTTATCACCAGCATCGGGGAAATTGCTCCAATTAAAATTCCACCTCACTTTGGCCTCTCCTTTCATCTCTCATTTTTCTATCACAAATAATAATAGCCTATAACGCCAGACGAAGCGTATGTATAACGAATACAACTCATCATCATACTGGGACGTAATAAACAAATTTTTAAACACAATAACACGCCTCAGTAAATCTTAAGAATGTTATCCTGTAGCTTCCAAAGTGAGAACAGCGTAACNATCTCTCATTTTTCTATCACAAATAATAATAGCCTATAACGCCAGACGAAGCGTATGTATAACGAATACAACTCAGCATCATACTGGGACGTAATAAACAATTTTTTAAACACAATAACACGCCTCAGTAAATCTTAAGAATGTTATCCTGTAGCTTCCAAAGTGAGAACAGCGTAACNTTTTTAAACACAATAACACGCCTCAGTAAATCTTAAGAATGTTATCCTGTAGCTTCCAAAGTGAGAACAGCGTAACAGTTTTGTTATACTGTAATCGCTTTATCACTATTTTAGATACATGTTCTAGTTTCGTTGTAAGAGTAAAAACGGTCGTTCTTGAGGCTACAATATTACGTTTTGATTGTATGATACAAAAAATCTAATTTACGTGGAAAAAACTAATTTTTTTACACAATTTCCAGTTATCTGGAAAACAAGTATTATTTGGAATTAAAACTACCGCAAGTACGAAAAAATTTCTTAAAGTAAATCAATTCAAAGCCGTCATGGTTAAAAAACGGAATTTAATTCAAATCATTTACAATAATACTAAGTANTTAAAGTAAATCAATTCAAAGCCGTCATGGTTAAAAAACGGAATTTAATTCAAATCATTTACAATAATACTAAGTCCGCCATGTGCCGAAGCCATCTTGTGCTACTCCTTGCTCCTTTCCCCAGTTCCGTGCCAGAGAAGATTCAAGGTTAAAAAATTAAAGCGTCACTTGTTCTGCCATTTTGTTTGTGACGCAAGTNAGTTCCGTGCCAGAGAAGATTCAAGGTTAAAAAATTAAAGCGTCACTTGTTCTGCCATTTTGTTTGTGACGCAAGTATCGCGCGACTTTTGACGCGTGACTGTTGGCAATGGCGACGATTGGAAACAATTTTGCGAATGCGCTGAGGTTGTCCCGTCTTCGTACACGTTTTATTTTACTACTTCTCGGTTGAACCGAAGTGTATAAAGGCGAAACACACGTAGTCCGTGTCGGCCATAATAAATGGTGACGGGAAATCGCTCTTACTGAGAGTAAGCTTAGGTAGCATTGGGTTTACACATATCAACGTTTGCAAGTTGTGGCAGATCCTCCTGCCCACATGAAAATTGTTTCCGGTAGGAGCACAGAATTCACTATGTTTTTGCTTAGTAGCAGGATTGAGCTGTTCTGTTACTTACACGAGCATCGGTTCGACGACGCGTATGCTTTGGTGCGGGTGTCGACTATTGCTGGTGTCTTCTTGCAATAATATACGTAAATCTTTCCTTGTGTGTACAACAATTTCCCGAGATCTTAACGTAAATGGTGGGGAAATAACAAAGTGACAATGACACACAGTAGTATGTAAAGTTGAACGAAATACATGTGTGGCGGTGATTTGGTGTTTTGTATTTGGTACTTTGTCAGCTTCGAAGCTGACGACACGCAAATTACAAATATACGTAATCTATTTTGTCGACAATTAGCCTAGTGCACCGGTAAAACAATTTTTTTTTTTTTTTCACGATTAACGAGCACGGCCTCAATATTTTCGGCAGACCTTCATGAGTTAGTGCCAGCAGATGAGGAACAGTCGTCTTAACAACGATGCAATAAGTATGAACATCACATCCACTGAGTGGTACGCGCATGGTATCAGAAGAAAAAATGTGCTGCCATCATTCACGCCTCATAAAAGGTCCTCTTGGTGCCGTGATCGGCAAAGCGTCACGCTTTTGTGGTGAGCAGGTCGAATCAGTGATGATTTCGAGACCCGCCCTCGACATGACTGGAATTTTTTCCCTGCTCGTTGCCTTTGGCCTCTCCCCGCATAACCGTGAGAAATTTAACAGCGCAAAATACAATTTTCACTCCTCAATAACAGGTCGTAGCTAACACGTTATTGTTAACTCTCGCTAAGAGAGGGCCTTTTAGAATATTTTAGAAACTGATTGTCTTGAACATTATCATACAAATTTTTGTCTGAAAAGGTTTTATTTGTTCCTACACATTCCTCATATCTTGCTCTGAAATTAAATGCACGTAGATATATAATATGCACAGTAATAAGGTATGTAATATTGCAAACAGTATTTGAAAACTAGTTGCAAGATTATTGTTGTAGATGTACAAGTAAATTAGAGCAGATTTCACAACTGTGAATTGTTTAAATCATAAGTTGAATTTTATCAAGAGAGTATTGTAGAAAGTTTAATATAAACATGGAAACAAATAAAGAATTTATATGTTTCAATATTTTTCTTGCAATTACACAAGAAAAATTTTGGCCATCTAGTTTACAAAGAATATTGTTTGTAAACCGTACATAAGAATTTTGCTGCGTAGGGCGTATGAAGCATCTCGACAGAAATTCATCCTTCTGGCAAAATATTCGCTCACTAAGCTGTCAAAAACTTATAACTAGCACTACTNCTCACTAAGCTGTCAAAAACTTATAACTAGCACTACTCTTTCTTGATTTTTCTATATTGACTTTAAAAAACAAATTTATACTATAATTCTAGGCTGTTCACGGTCAGTTGAGCATTTTGGAAGCCCTGCTTAACCCGTTCGGTCACGCGTTAATTTGTGAGCCGGCCTGTTGCAATCGTATAACATTTTGATGTGCACTGTACTCGTGTCTAGTTAATATATTGCAACCGGTGAACAAATTGCAGCGTATGCAAAGACGTTACCGTCAGCCATTCAGAAAAGAGAGGTGTGGTAACTTTAACCAATCAGATTACCCGTCGGGAGGACTCTCAAGGCATTGGGGACTGATTCCTCGCTGTGTACAGGAATGACCATTAATATCCTTCTCGTGCAACATGTCCACGATCGTAGGCACGGTGACTTAATGGGTTAAGACATACTTTTCTCCTGATTTTGTATATTTTCGTCATATGTAATATTTACATTGTCATGATCCTGATGACTATTAATGTATCAGTCAAGTGAAAACATGAAACTGTTAGGAACATAAATGGGTTACTTATACAGGATGAAAAAAAAATCCGATAAACTCCGAGAGGTTGCATGGGACACCAAAACAAACACTTTTTTTTAAGTCATATTTCCCTGTGGGGTATTGTTTTGCGAGGACACCAGATGTATATAAAGTTAACACAAACCATTATCAGTATCATCCTTCATTGCCATAAGAGTCTAACAAAACATTTTTACATCACAATCAGTTCAAAAAGGGTTCAAAAATACCACCACTGAACCGTACACAATGGTTACAGCGGAGGAACAATGACTGTCTAACGCGGTGAAAGACTGCAGGATTGTTGTTAATTCCCCTACTGCTGCAATTATCCGGGCCACAAGATCATTTTCTGATTCAACTGGAGTTGCGTAAACAACAAAACGCATCTCTCCCACACAAAATGTCGAGAGGGGTCAAATCAGGAGACCACCTCTGCCAATCCACTTTCCTGGAAATGGTTTATCCAAGCACCCAAGCGCACGAAGAGTAAAATGTGACGAAGAACGCATACGCCATTTAGCGGTTTAAAATACTCTTCATGCAACGAAGGATAATAATGATAATGGCTTGTGTTAACTGTGGTACGAAACAAACGCCATGCAATTTACAAAATCCTGTATCAGCTGATGCACGAACGAACAAATATTATAATACTACGTTGGCTATTCTGAGTGCACTGCCGACGCACATCAGACAAGCAGAAAATACGCGGATAAGAAAGAGTTCCTAGNACGTTGGCTATTCTGAGTGCACTGCCGACGCACATCAGACAAGCAGAAAATACGCGGATAAGAAAGAGTTCCTAGGCTAATTAATGCATTTTATTTTACATGGTCACAAAACAGTGGTTGTAAGTGTAACAAACTAAACTTCGTGCTAAAGTAGTAATGTATAGGTGCTCGAAATGAAATGAACATTAAAACGATCCGTATCCAAATGAAACGCAACTTCAAACCTTGGGAGTTCTTTTCACGTCGTATCCCCCCCCCCCTCCTCCATCCATGATTTCTATAAGTGCTTGATATTAATTCCAAAAGCCTACAAAAATAAAGCAGATTTCAAATAATTTGACGAAATATATTTCAAACTCGTGTCGTTTCGAGCCAGTAATAGGAGAAAAGTCAGCTTTTAAAAAGATGGGATCAAGTGAAAGGCCAAAGTGCTGCTACCTACTGAGTAACACGCTCGACTCACAACACGCCCTGCCATGCCATGTGCGCCATCTGTCCGCTGTCTTCCGAAGCATTACCAGCCAGAACAAAATTGCTTTCTTGTATAAAATAACAAATTTACGAACAGATATCAATGGTTTTTATTTTTCCGCGGGCTCTGCATAATTTTTAAAGTAACATGTATTTCCGTGTAAAGCGATTTTGATTACTAGTAATTTCTATTGGGTCGTTAATCGTTACGTCTACGTCCATTACACGCCATGTTGTTCTCCCGCAAACCCATCTCCTTGTTGTTTTCGTGTTGTTATTATACTGTATTAATAAAATGAAGAAAGTGGGACGCGCGTGGGTAATTTATAAGCAATTATTTCGTTATTCCACACCACATATATCCAACTCGAACTGTTAAGTATCAGTAATAGCAGAATTACTGCTTTGCAATAGTCGTTGGTGAGTTGTTGGCGAATGAACGTGTGTTGTCAAACAAGTTCCCTGAATTACTTTTAATTCTAGTTACATTAGATAGCTGTAAAGTCCAAAGTGTGATAAGAACTACAATAACCGTCTCGCAAATGTTAACCAAAATTTGCTGTCTCGGACAAATTAAAAAAGGGTTAGCAAATATTTAATTTTTTCCAAGGTTTGATATTTCTTCTTTTATGNTTGCTGTCTCGGACAAATTAAAAAAGGGTTAGCAAATATTTAATTTTTTCCAAGGTTTGATATTTCTTCTTTTATAACCTACAAATTTTTTAGACAGATGTCAGTTTAAAAATACCTTAAAATTTGTTTAGCAATACAAAACAATAGCAAGTGTATTAGCTGTCAGCGTGTTTATATACTGTCTCCGCTTGATGCACCAGCTGATGGTGAAAGGATACATAAACGAAAAGTAAACATTTGGTGCTACTTTTGTCGAACTGTCAAAATCTTGCAAGTTACATCACAGAGAGAGAGAGAGAGAGAGAGAGAGAGAAGAGAGAGAGAAGAGAGAGAGGGAGAGAGAGTAATATTTAGTGTCGTCGCAAAACAATGCCCCACAGGGAAATATAAAATTAGAANTTGCTGTCTCGGACAAATTAAAAAAGGGTTAGCAAATATTTAATTTTTTCCAAGGTTTGATATTTCTTCTTTTATGACCTACAAATTTTTTAGACAGATGTCAGTTTAAAAATACCTTAAAATTTGTTTAGCAAAACAAAACAATAGCAAGTGGATTAGCTGTCAGCGTGTTGATATACAGTCTCCACTTGATGCACCAGCTGATGGTGAAAGGATACATAAACGAAAAGTAAACATTTGGTGCTACTTTTGTCGAACTGTCAAAATCTTGCAAGTTACATCACAGAGAGAGAGAGAGAGAGGAAGAGAGAGAGGGAGAGAGAGTAATATTTAGTGTCGTCGCAAAACAATGCCCCACAGGGAAATATAAAATTAGAAAAAAGTGTTTGTTTTGGTGTCCCATGCAACAACAATTTTTGTATAAGATTGATATATTGCTTGGTGGGAATTTAAGGAACTTACAGAACAAAAAATTACACAACCTTCATATCACAAAATTATGTGAAAACTGCGCAATTTCGTAGCTTGTTTGGGTCGCGGGTTGGGGGAGCAGGTGCTTTGAATTAAAAATAGTTTATTTTAATAATTAAATAATGTGCGTTAAAGTGCACATCATGTTGAAATATCCCTTTAAAACTGGTAATTTATTGAAATGAGTTTTAGTAAACATAAAGATAGTACAAGGACTGCTAATATTTCAGCGTGGTTTTTTTCTCTCTCCGCCAAATGAAGCCGAATTGACATGGACATTACGAGGTGATGACATGCATCGGGTGTGGTGAAAGACTACATGTGTAAATGGAGCTACTTTCAAAGCAATGCCAAGATGCATGCGTTTATGGGTACAACGTTTCCCTACTTGGTCGCACGCCTCAACTTGGTGTGAGGCCTGTGGCGGGAAACTATATCGAGGCAGAAAATGCTCTATTTCTTGCGTGTATTTGATACACAGCCATTTTACAAGTATATTCAACTACTCGGTTTGGTTGCCGTAAAAATTATAAATATCATGGTAGAGTGGAACGAATATTTCGTTTGGAGTGAATAAAAATTGAGTTAGTTGGAACAATCTTACATGTATATTGTCACAGAATTTGTGGCGACAACCAAATCAGCTTGATCTTCTACCAGTATTTATTTTGTTGGTTGTAGGGTAATCAGGTCATTTGATGATTGCCTAGGTTTGAATTCACAGCTCAGGAGTTTTTTTTTTATAATTTCTGTTAGAATTAGGATGATAACTATGTTTGTTAGTGTATTTATTTATGTTTAATAAAGTACACAAAGAGTCCCAATAAAACCATTTCAACAGAGAACAAAAAAGTAATGCTATCAGCGGCGTGTGGTGAACTGTTGCAAGGTAAGCTGTGTTTTTTTTTTAGTGTTATATCTCATCGTTTGCTAGTTAACACATCTGCCACTTAAACGCATAGTTCAGTTGACGACACAGAACGTGTGTAATGGGTGCCTCGTCGCTCTCTCGTGAGTGACCGCAATACATACAGTTTCTCCCGTTTCCACTCTGGTTGCTGGTTCCTGCTGCGTACGCCGAGTGTGTTCAGCAATGAGCAAGCACCAGCTTACCTTGCAACATTCACCACACGCCAATGAATGCTACAAAACTTGAAATGTGTGTTGCAAATGTTATGCAATAGACAATATATGAAACAGAAAACTGTAACTATTACGTTAAGAGTCACCGTGGTCGAGGTTGCTAAGGCGCTACGCCTTAGCGACCTCGACTAGGGTGACTCTTTACTGAGATAAATGCTGCGTGTTCGTATCTCGGGCCGCCCTTCGTTCTTTTTTTAATAACCGTAACAGTAATATATGTAGAGCCAAACAAATATTTAGTTGCACCAAACAGATCATACACGTTTGGAGCAACAAAGTAAAAAAATAAAAATAATTTAGTTACAAAAACTAAATATTTACTTGCCTCTATACAAACAATCAATTTGTTTGAGCAAAAAAAAACCGTTTTTTTCGAGAAAACCTTTTTCTCAGTGTGATGCCAGCCACCCCTTTGAAAGCGTCAAGAATACACGTAGGTAGGGTTTGTAACGCCTTGGCAAGCCGTATACCTGCACGCAAGCATACGTAGCTAAGTTATAATTGACGTCTCCCGCGTGCGCTGAACCGGCGATATCTTCGCTGCGGTGCAGTTGAAATCTCTCCCGAGTACAGACAGCCTTTCAGCGTCTCTGCCGTTGCCAGTGGCGGCGCCGTAAATCACACGCACATCAAGATACGCAACTTCGCGAATGTAAACGATTACATCGCGCCCGCGGCTGCCGCACAACCAAGTGACCCAGGTTTTGTTTTTATTCAATTTTTTACTCTTTTTTTTTTCCGTTATAGGTGAACGGCCAACAGCTCGCGTATACGCCGCTGCGACGCAAAATTTCCCTATTAGCTGGGCGGTGTGCTGGCAATTAAGTTGCCATGCACTGGCTGGCGAACGATGTTTCGACGGTGCCATTTTGCTGGCTTGTGCGGCTGGAGTTGGCGGAATAAGCTGCTATTTATCCTATGTATACTTTTGAAAGCCCTGATTAAGATCTACTTGTATGCACGTTGTGTGTGTGTTCTTCCACTATATGTAAAATTAATACTGCCGTGGACCTGCTCATCTTATTCATTCGTCGGTAAACTGGATTAGGAAAATAAATATTTTACCAATTTGCTCATTCTTGCACTACTTATAAGCATTAAAAAAAATACAGAAAGCAAAATATATATTTTTTTCAGAATTTACAAATTTTTACCTATCACGTATGATTCAACGTAAAGTGGAGTGGAGAGATTTGGGATGCTCTTAACAACGAGGTCTTGCGAGCCGTCTCAACGTAAAGGCATGGAACTACTTTCCCTCTGTCGTTACCAACTTTACTTGGCGCATGCCAGTCAGTGTGTCCGTTGAAATGTGTACATGCAGGCAGGACCAGTGACATTTTTCAAAGGTTGATTTCAAAAGTGTTCCAATGACCGCGAACAGCCTATACTGGCGGATGCATTGGGGTGCAAACGAGGGTGCACTGCCGCACTACTGGAATCTATTGTAGTTTAGAAATTTCAAGATCACCCGGAAGAAAATCTTTGGAGCTCTGATTTTTTGTGCAGAGCGAGGAGACGCAGTGGTAAACCACTGGGTTCACTTTTGGGAGGTCCCGGGCTCGATTCCTGTTCCGGCCTTCCTGATTTCGGATTTCCAAGGTTTGCCGAAATCATTCCAAGTGAATGCTGAGATGGTTACTTATTACAGCCCATGGTCGATTCCTTCCCCGTTCCTGTTTTGATGTGTAATTTGTTACTGTCAACGAGACTTTAAGAGAATTCCTTAGTAAAAATGTATCTGTAAAATCAGTGTTTACGCCTATAAACGTATCTCAGTAAACAAATGTTCTGGGAATATAAATTTTTCCCCAGAAAAGGTAAAAAAAAAAAAAAAAAAAAAAAAAAAAAAAAAAAAAAAAAANTTTCACTATTATCTCATTGAATATATTTTTTAAAAATAGCGAAAATTGTTAAAAAAATAGAATTTAAGGGCTTTCCTCTACAGTTTCCTTGAAAGAAAGGAGCAAATTACAACGTGGCATGTGTGGTTTAACGCACTGGCTTCCATCGCGTGTAATAATATCCTACTGTAACAGATCTAACTGGCGAGAAATTCAACCTCCCGGGATTGTATGCCGCAGTCTTGACAGAGCCCGTCGCGCAAAGCATCCTTATAACCAGATGTGACGTTGAGGCGTGTAACATGTGGTTATAGTGGTTAAGGAGATGTACATATCTATGCATTTTTGTTTTTAGAAGTTGTTGATTAAAAAATTTTTAAATAAAATGGTTGCCAGAAAATATCGAATTTTATAAGAAGGTATCGTTCCAAAGTTCGGATTACATTTAAACTGCTATTGGGTCCATCGTATTGTGAATGAAGACACGGATGATCTTACTACAGTTTGTTTTTTAACGCCTTCCATCAGAAGGTTAGTAAGTTAATGTCTGTCCTAATACAAACATGCCCTGTTTGTGTTAACGCATCAGCACACAATTCATATTAGTATTTTCTGTTGGCTTCGTTTTTCATTTCTCTCTTCTTAAAAAGTAAAATATTAGTTAGATTTTTCATGTTTTTTTTTTTGTGTTACATGCTGCTGGTGAAATAGCTCACGACTATTTAAAAAAATCTTATGCTGCCAACTGACTGAATTCCTGCAATTATCATATATATATATATATATATATATATATATATCCCTGAGAAATGTATAATATAGTAATTGTCATTGGTTGACTGTTTGTCTATATTTAAAATAAATTTTTAAAAATGTAGCCTTGTAGCCAGCACACGTGACAGGCGTTTAATATATTTTACTAGGGATTCCCCTTAAGCCTTACCTACTTACTTTAAATATTTGTAATTCATTATTTTTAAAACATTGTCCTACATGAAAATAAGTGCTACATTTGTGCATTATCGCACGCATAAACATTCTACAGTGTGTGTGTGTGTGTGTGTGTGTGTGTGTGTGTGTGTGTATGAGAGAGTGAGAGAGAGAAAGAGAGAGAGAGAGAATATTGGAATGGCCATGGGTATTGTCACACAAAGTATTAACTTTCCCCCTCCCTATCTACCGACGCTTATGAGAATTCTATTATTATATCGCTATGGCTCGTGTGTACAATGGAACACAGCTAGCGTTAAACTTATTGGGACAAACTACCTTTCCTTGTGAAAGTGAAGACCTAAAATTATAAAGCTATGAATTCGTTATGTAGGATAACGTATGTTAATCCGTTTACTTAAAAATTTTATTTCCTTTAATTTAAAAACTTTAACCAAATTCTTAGTCTAATCTGCGAGGAATAGGGAAAATTCGCCAGAATTCACACGGAGGTACGGATGTAGAAATAATTGAGAAAAACACCCCCAACACAGTCACGTTATCGGCACTACAGCACAGTCAAATAGGGGTACCCACCATATCAGGCGCACCTAACCTCAACCCCAACGCAGCCAGGAGACATTCCGAATATAACCACGAGTTCCGGTGCTCATGACACATAACTGATCCGCCCTAAGTGCTCTGATTATATTTCCGCCCTGCCAGGTAGGCGAAATAAGCATTACACCATTACATGGTACAGCTATGATTTTAAGATGGATGATCCAAAATAGTTTCCAGCTTTATTGTTGCTCTTTCGATTAAAAGCAAATCACACTCGGTTAGTACAGTACGTTGAGTAATAGGGACACTGAGGTCAGTTTTAATTTTCTACGGTTCAGTGATACAATCGCATGCCTGACTCATATTTGGAAAGTCAAGGGTTCCATGATCAAACAGTTCTAATTGAGATGTTTTTCCACACGTGGATTCCCGTCATAGACTATGTATCTGCCTTCCAGCATGCATGCACCTTTGGTCTAACTGGCGAGAGAACTCATGTGCAGAATGCTTGCAATGTACGTTTTTCATGCACACATCACTTATCAGTTTCCTTACAAAAATGACGACCACTTCAAACTATTTCAAACTACCGTGGAGTTGAGCTTCCAAGATATCTCGCGTGTTTCAAACGTTGCTTCTCACATCTTAGCCCAAAAAAAAAATTGCTGTAATGAATGAAAATATATTAACAGAATGTACACGAACGTTGTATGGAAGATTACAACGAAATTTCGCAACACTACCCACACGACAGTCTAAAACGGACAGCCAGGCAAGGAAGGTTGTTCATGTAGGGTGCGTGTCGGTCGGGGTAATCAAGCGGTGATTGGTTCGAATGGCCGAGGGGAACAATTAAATTCACATTATCCTACATTAGCATTAAGACAGTCCTGCATACAAATTACAGGTGTGCTGAGCGGTAAAGTTAATTAAAACTATTAGCATGATACTGACAGGGAGTCCTTTTGCCGGTGATTCATTATGACGTGCTACATCTTGAAAAATCTAATGACTACGTTAACAAGTCGAAATGATGTAATCACCTGCGAAATTTACTTATTTATACTACAGTCTTGCGTAAGCTGTAATACTGTTCAACTTTATTCAGTCCCAATCTTATTCAACCCCACTGAAATTTTTGCAGATGGTATTTGAAAGGGGTCATAAAAACTGAGTCCAATGAAGAGTAACTCTTGTCATTCCCATTCTGAACACTACAATCACATTTATTTAGTATTTTTTTATACAAACGTAAACTTTATTTAAGTGCAAGATAAAGATCCTGAGTAGGGCTGTGCAATATCTACTTTTCAATATAATTTCGAAACATGTTGACCACATCCGTATCGGTACTCCTAGAGAGTATTGAAAATCGATTGTAATACATAGCGAATATCGCTCATTGCAATACATCGCAAATATCGCTCATACTGATATAGTGATATCGCAAATCAGCATCGTAAATGGAGGCCAAAATTATATCGCAAATATCGCATACCACCAACATCGCATGTCGCCAATATCGCATATCGCTAACATCGCATATCGATAACATCGCATTTCGTTAAATCACGATTTGCGATATGTTGCTCTACGTATCGATATATCGCCATATCGCACATCCGTAGTCCTAAGAGGATGAGTTCGCTGAAGCTCATGCTCATGTGACGGTGAGACAGGACCTGGTGTTGACTCACATCCAGCGACCAGTTGACTCCATTTTGAGCACCGTTATCAAGTGGTTTGGTTCCCACTGTAACCAGAAGTTCTCTCGTCTTTAGCTTCCCAAGTTAACCATGAGACGTAAAATTCGTACAATATCAATACCATAAAACTTACATCGTCACTTACTATATCCATGGGCGCAAGCTACTTCATCATTAGGGTGTGACACAAAGTTAGAGCATCGCCGGTAGCCACATATAAAGTTGCGGTCCGGATACCTCCCACGGGAAATTTTTAGTTTTCAACTTTACAATAGCGTTAGTTACGCAAAACTTGTGCCTAAAATAGTGTGTAATAAGGAAACACTTTTTCGCAATAATTTCTCAAAATATTTATGGAAAACTGAATTGCGAAAGCCTGGTTTTTATAAATTTGAAAAGTTAAATGAATTAACCAACTAATACAACAACTCTAATGAATATTGACTTCTAATATATATAAAAATTTAACATAAGTTTTATTTACATAAAAACAGTAAAGTTTAATATTTCATGAAAACAGGAAAATTCCATAGCTACAGGTGAATCTGCGAATGCTTAACTTAGCATCGCTGGCTGCCTGCCTCGTGGGAAGTTCCTGCCCGCGGGAGCTGATGCGAGAGGAGTTGAGGGAAGTTGGAAGGAACGACGACCCATCGGACACCTGCTGTAGACGGTCCTGACACGATAAATAAATCAATTTCCGTTTTCCTCTGTGTATCTCAGACACACCAGCATGCTCTTACACATGCTAAAAGTCGAGAATAATAAATAAATCTCAAAGACCACAACTTTAAATTAATAAATTTGCCAGCCATTAGGGCGTGCCTGGGCACACCCCGTGCGTACGTCTATGCTACCATGTCCCAACATATTCATCCCTACCGAGGTCATTCAGGACTGTCTCACAGAAGAGGTGCATGTATGTACACAAGCGAAATGGCGCAGCTGTCCTTTTGATTCGTTACTGGCAACGCGAGGCTCTGGAAACGAGCGTTGTGTCTGACTGGCTACTGCGTGCTGCGGGAGATTTTCTATTCGTCGGACTGCCGTCTGTCAAGTTAGTCTTCAGCTGCTGATCGGTCAACGACGTTCCGCCAAATTGCTAGCCTGCGCGGCCATTTTGTTGGCGTGTGCGGCTGCAGTTCGCGCGATACATGCAACAGTTTCGTATCTGCATTTTTAAATATTCTGTGACCATGCATTTCAGTCATTATGGGAGACCTCCTAGCCGACGCTGCTTATGACCTATAAAGAGAACAATTAAAACAAATTTCTTAAGCTATAACCTTTAACTTTAAGAGGCATCTCTAGTTGTCGCATGGGTCTCATTGTAAGCAGCTGTGTCTATCATAATTATTTAAAAATAATAATTGAGTATTTCAGTGTAATTTTTTTTAGGGCAAAAATGAAAGTCTNTGTGTCTATCATAATTATTTAAAAATAATAATTGAGTATTTCAGTGTAATTTTTTTTAGGGCAAAAATGAAAGTCTATATCTGTTGCAAATTTATAGACTTGGTTATTGAAACATAAATGTGGTCGTTGAAAAGTGGCTGGCTAAGTGTGTATGCAGGTAAAAATCCACTATATCCTAAGTGGCGTGTGCTACAATATTTACGGTTTTGTGGCAATAATAGGTGCACGGCCTTGTGGGATGTATATTTCTATCTGGGAGACTTCTACTCAATGAAATAAATCTGTGTTTATTTGATAAATCTTGTGATTTTTGCACAAAATGTTATTGAGAATGGATTTTGCGCTCGTTAACAGGTAAGTGGCTCTCAATATTTAAACTTTTTTCTCGTCAATGTGAGGTCATTTATGATCTTGTGATAGTATATTTTTATTCAGAAGACTCCTTTCTGTTGGAATAAACTAGATTTTGTTAGTAAATCAGCAAAAATCGCTGTAAGTAGCCCTTATTTACGATATTTATTTGTCTGTAAAATTGTGTTTTAAACTATAGCGACAATGTTGTATCTTATATGACAGATTGCTATTTCAAAACCTATAGTCGCCGCTTACAAAGCCTATAGTCGCCGCTTAAAATTCTGATGAAACAGAAGACACGCGAAGCCGGTTTATCCATCGCCGTCGCGATGTTTCTTTGCGTCCGGATGTGACCTTGAGGCGTTTAATGTTGTTCACTAGAGATTCCCCTTGTCAATGGAAAAGTCTCGCAGTGTGCGAATTTCCAGAACATAAAATCAATAACAGAATTTGCACTACTATATTTCGATAGGGTTACATTTATTGACAAGGTCTTTTAAATAACAAAACCATCACATAGAGCAATAGATGATATATTCGAAAAACAAATTGTTGAGTGTTTTTTTCGTATAGTGACATATATAAACCACAAAATCAGTACATGTGCAAAATTTATTGTTTCAAAATTTATAGTTGTATTATGTGGAACTTCATAACCACAAATTAAAAATATATATAGATTTAACAGAATTTCATATTCTAAATATTCATATTAAAAAATGTTATTTAAAAAGGTTGTTCTTCTCCAAGATATATAAATTTGAATGTCGTAAAGATGAAGATAATATTNTAAAAAATGTTATTTAAAAAGGTTGTTCTTCTCCAAGATATATAAATTTGAATGTCGTAAAGATGAAGATAATATTATTTTATTAATTTTAAAACAAATAATTTTGACATATTTACTTATTTTGTAGTTTATATTCCTAATTTTTCGCAAAAAGTTAGCAAATTTTATATCGAAAACAGAAGACATTATTAAATATTATTGTTTATGATAGTTACCCGAGCTCAAATATCTTATCAATAAATCTAAACCAATAAAGTAATTCAAATTCTGTTCTTGATTTTATATTTTCGGAATTTGCATACCTCGAGTACTTCCCGTAGCCCTGAAATAACGTCAATTTACAGGGAGAGATGTTTCAGCTGATCCAGCTGAATTATTAGTGAAGGAATATTTGTGGGTTGCCTGTAGACGTGAATTTCACGAATGGGCGTAGCGGCGGCGTGGTGATAAGTGGCCGTAATTATTTGCCTCGTGATGTACGTGGAAAAGTGGCGCAGGCAATCAATTTTAATTGCGGACTTTGTTTTCCTCGTAATCGATGAACGCGGGGAGCTGGTCGTCGCTTTGGCAAACACCAGATCACCGACGCGATAAAGCTAGCCGGTGAGCCGGATCGCGACTTTCCACACACCTCGTTCGAGAAGTCGTGCAGCCTCGAGCGGCGATCGATACTACAGGCTGCTCACGGCAGGCCTAACTCAGCTGCCGTATAACATCTGGCTTTTGTGTGTGAGCGCGCTCACGCCATAAATGGGGGTAAAAAAAGGAAAAATAATATTAGTTCAGCACTCCAGTTTACGATACCCAGCTGTAAGTCGCTCCGAGTCATCAGTTAACAGCAGTTCTGCGCACCTCCAATATGCTAGAAGTGTGAGCAGTGCGCTCATTCTCGAATGATTACTCGAAATTTACCGCGGTGACGACGGAGGACAAAGCGACCAAGTTTCTTGTTAATAACGGAATGTTGTTCCTATTGGGACGGAATGGACATTTGTGCACAATGCTCATCTTTAAAGCCATTTTTAATGCAGTTTGTATAGAATTATCAATTCATTTTCCAACAATACTGTACACTAGGACCCTTCATTCACACTTCACCTCCTGTACTGTTCGATCAGAAATGATCCACGTGCATTGATGCCTGCGTAATCCTCCGAGTCCTGATAGACTGCATCACTGATTTGACTGGCATGTGATGCACGCTGGTAGCCGCCTGGTTGAAGGAATTTTGCACGTCTGAGGCCTAGAAGCGTGGGAGCGCTAGGGGCGACCGAGACATGCGCATAAACTCTATCATCGCCTCTACGCGCAAAGCACTGAACTGGCGTACAGTTTTGCCGTCGATAACGCGCCTCTATGAGACTTTCAGCGGAGACCCTACCATTTTATGATGTGATAACGAAAACAAAGGTTTGATGCACCACCCTATTACCTAAAAATGACCGTGAAAACACCCGATGGAGCCATTTTCACTATCACAAAAACATGCTTGAGAGAGAAATAGAGGAACTTAAAAACGTATTCAGACGCGTGACGTTTTTTAAATGCTATTCGTAAGCAGACCTCACTCAGACACGTTAGACGGTTTTTTAATAAAACATTTACTGATGGAGCTCTGCGCACCGTTCGGCGGCCTACCCACGCGGCCAGCTTAACGCTGTTCAAGTGCCTAATTTTTTTTGTTGAGTTTTTAAGATATTTTAAGATTTCCGCTACATAATATCAATAAAAATTTGAGAATACCAAACCTATTTAAAAATAACATTCACCTACTTTTTTTTTTAGTAAAATAATTTTAATTTTAATCTTAAATTTTGTGTCAAACAAATTTCAAAATGATATACCAGAATATTGTTTGATTTCAGCGAAAATGTTGCTTGACGTTTTAGCATCCTTGGTTTTGTGCTTCGAGTAAGATCGCTGCTAGTGGAAGAGTGTATGTAGGTGGTTCACGATTAAAGGAAGCGCAGTTTTCAAATTCAGTTTCTTTTTGTTGAATGCAAATAAGAGTAAATCTTGGCGTGAACTTAATAGTTGATAACTCGGCACGTATATCATGCGTTTTGAAACAGTAACGCCACGAAAATATTTTATACTGTACGTCAAATATTTATATATTATTAGGAGTACGTTAAAACAGTGTTATAACGTCTGTCTGAACGGTTTAGTTTATATGAAGCGATGTATTAACCAGTAAGTAGAATCTTCTATAGTTAACCTTCAAGGTAGGTAACCAGATTCTGCATTAAATGAGTGGATGGAGTTTCATAAAATACATTGTCATCAGCTGGGTATAATGTTGTTAGAATTTTGGTGAAGTTACAACCATAACAAAGTGGGGATTTTATAAGCGAGAAGTTAAGTGTTATGAGCTTAAAAAAAACTCTACGGCAGGACAAACGAAACTTGTATTGAGTGATAAATATTACTGTGAAAGTATGATGTAAAATTTTGGATCAATTTGGTTCAGCCAATGAGTTTCATGGCAATTTTTTCCCTAGTTCGTAATGTAATCGCAAAAACGCCCACCATTTGCTTGTGAGAAGTTTTGTAATAGTTATTCACACTTTTTAANAATTTTTTTCCTAGTTCGTAATGTAATCGCAAAAACGCCCACCATTTGCTTGTGAGAAGTTTTGTAATAGTTATTCGCACTTTTTCAAGAGGAACGTTCGAATCAGGTGTTTTTATACAACGGGAGAAAGAATCACGTTTAACTATACTACTATTCTGTTGACAACTTAAACGAAAACATGTACTCTTAGGAACGGAAAAGGAACCATAAACAAATCAAGATTCACAAACCAATATTATTTACTGAAATCAGCGTGTTTATAGGGTTGATTACACTATTTATTATTTCTGTTGTTTATATAATGAGTATGAAGCGGAAATATGAGCAGCTGATACAAACCCCAGCTGAAAGTCACAAGTCAATGTTTATTTTGATATGCGGAAAGATATATGGTCTGAAAGTATAAACTTAGCAGGGCTTTAAAAAGTTCTCACTTTACCGTGGACGGCCTTCACACTATATGATGGCCATTCCTTTTATGTTAACCATGCAGATATGGAGACCATGCACAAACCCAAATTTATTGAGAACTAAGTTGCACAATAACGCCCACATCAGTAAAAGCATTTAAATTTTAGTAGCTAAAGACACAGAAAGTATAAAATACCGTGGGTTCTCCTTATTATAACAGATTACGGCTTGCTGTAATATCAATCAGGTGCTCAATTCCTTATTCTATAGGTTCGTATCACCGCTACGGATGTGTTTCCTATCCACAGGTTACAAAGGACCAATAGCGGAGCAGGGTATGCTGATGTTGACTCTGTACTTCACTTGGTTGTTTCCTAGTTAAAACATTAGCTATAGGCTGTTCGCGGTAAAGTGAGCATTTTTGAGGCTCTAGTTACTTTTTTTCTTTCAGCCATTTTTTATCCTTCCAACTACCTTTTTAAAGAAATATTGTCATATAAGTAATAAACACAGTGCGCATGTGTCATTGCACTCGGAAGTTAAAGTCTAAGGCTACAGTAAAATATATTTATTGACTATTATTCCAAATGAGAGGGCTTTCAAGTGCTCACTTTTCCGTGAAACTTAGTACTCCAGCTGACATTAGACCACGTGTGGAATATGTACATCGCAACTTGCCCGTAACTTCAGCACAGAGTATTTAAGTGTACAGAGACGAAATGGTCTGGCTCTTCCTTTGCTGTGAACGTGTCCATTCTCTGGCTGCGCGGACTCTGGCAATGGGCCCTGCGTCTGATTGGCTAGTGCATGCTGCGAAAGGTTCCCTAGTGGATGGCTGGCGAGTAGTTTAACAGGCGAGGTTTGGCGAACGGCGTTTCAACATTTTGCTGGTCAGTGACGCCGTTTAACTGGCGTGTGCAACTGGAGTTCGCGTTTTTCTCGGCGACATCGAGGTTGTTCCCGCTTCTTGCGCCTAAAATGTACAATTTCAAGTGCAGCGGCGAGTGGTGAACTGTTGCAAGGTAAGCTGTGTTTTGCTCTGTGCTATACCTAATCGTTTGCTAGTTTACACATGGGCCACTCATTCCAGTGTAGACAATTGTCTACATGTTGCACAGGAAGGTCATATTTTACTGGTACTGTACACTGCAAAGCTCATTGCCCAATGATCTTATATGGGTGTAACTGATTCGTAAACCGTGCTACTGCTCTGCGTTATGACTAGAGCATATCTCCGACCACTAAACATAACGTCTGCAGCTCATTGGTTGTATTAACGATACATATTCTTTGCCAGCTTAAGTACAGCACGCATCAAAAACTTTCTTATTTGCTACACAAGAAATATTAAATTAATGTGAGAATGAAAGGGTTAAACGCAGCAGTGCATTTGACGTCACATCACGTGTGCAACGGGTGCCTCGGCGCTCTCTCGTGAGTGGCCGCAGTAGTAAGTCAAAGAGGGCCGAGGTGAGACCAATGACCAAGGACGTGCGTGCGCCGAGTGTGTACAGCGCCGATCAAGCACCAGCTTACAATTCAACACTTCGCCACACGCCACTGATCAAGCGAATACCAGCGTACCCTTCAGCCCCACAGCCGAGGACCTCTCGTGGGGATAAAGTAAGCCCCTGAGAGGGTTGAACACTGAGAACAAGGCATTGTTGGATCAAATAAAGTTTGTTTGGGGAAACAAAATTCATTATTTGTATAGGGGCAATGCAATATTTTGTTGTTGAAACCAAATAATATTGTTGGTTTTATTTGGTTGCCCCAAACAAAAATTTGGTTGGCGCAACTAATGAATTGTTTGACTCTACGTGCATTTAACAGTTAACATAAAATAACGGTTAATATGAAAACAAGTTGAAGCCTGACTGAGATTCGAACTTAGAATTAGCTGCACCCGGGCACTACGCCTTTGCAACCTCACCTAAAGTGACTACTTACATCAGTAATTTTTTTTTANAGAATTAGCTGCACCCGGGCACTACGCCTTTGCAACCTCACCTAAAGTGACTACTTACATCAGTAATTTTTTTTTTAATACATACAGTTCAAATACTGGACAACGTGAGCGAATAAATATTTCACGTTTTAAATCTTTACTTTTTATTTCCCTGTCGGGCGTGTTTTATTAGGATGTTTGTAACATTATTAAGCATCAATAAATTCACTAACAAACACTGTTAGTATATATCCTAATTGTCACAGAAAAAACAAACAAACTCTCGAGCTGTGTTTGCGAACAAAGGATAATCAAAGTAATGTAGTTGACTCAACCAAAAACATGGTTGACAGTCTAATTTATTTTGGCCCAAAACAGAGGTTTTGTTAATTANTGTAGTTGACTCAACCAAAAACATGGTTGACAGTCTAATTTATTTTGGCCCAAAACAGAGGTTTTGTTAATTAAAGCGTGTACTTTGTTAGATGAACAAAATTATTTTGTTGCTTTTCAAGTTTTGTCTGCTCGGCAAAATATTTTGTTGGGGCAACTGAATATATTTTTGGCCCTATGCAAACAAATATTTCGTTGGCTTTTCTCTCAATGCTGGCGAGGGTGGGGACCGGCCCGGGGGGAGCGGATGCAGGGAGTGCCCTNAGAATTAGCTGCACCCGGGCACTACGCCTTTGCAACCTCACCTAAAGTGACTACTTACATCAGTAATTTTTTTTTAAATACATACAGTTCAAATACTGGACAACGTGAGCGAATAAATATTTCACGTTTTAAAGCTTTACTTTTTATTTCCCTGTCGGACGTGTTTTATTAGGATGTTTGTAACATTATTAAGCATCAATAAATTCACTAACAAACACTGTTAGTATATATCCTAATTGTCACAGAAAAAACAAACAAACTCTCGAGCTGTGTTTGCGAACAAAGGATAATCAAATTNTAATTGTCACAGAAAAAACAAACAAACTCTCGAGCTGTGTTTGCGAACAAAGGATAATCAAATTAATGTAGTTGACTCAACCAAAAACATGGTTGACAGTCTAATTTATTTTGGCCCAAAACAGAGGTTTTGTTAATTAAAACGTGTACTTTGTTAGATGAACAAAATTATTTTGTTGCTTTTCAAGTTTTGTCTACTCGACAAAATATTTTGTTGGGGCAACTGAATATATTTTTGGCCCTATGCAAACATATATTTCGTTGGCTTTTCTCTCAATGCTGGCGAGGGTGGGGACCGGCCCGGGGGGAGCGGATGCAGGGAGTGCCCTCCTTTAATTAACGTTTTATTGGACGATGGTATCGCGNTGGCGACTGCGTTCCCGGCGCGATGTAATCCAAGTGCGGGAGCCCCCGGAGGTCGCGCGACGACCGCCCCTGTTACCGCGGTAACTCACTAACCACTCGCTGGCACCGCACAGTGCTTCAGAATACAGAGCTGGAACCAAGTACACTAGAGACAAACACCGGACACCTCTATGTGGGCTATTCACGGTAAAATGAAAAATTTTGAAAGCCCTCTCATTTGGAATAATAGTCAATAAATATATTTTATTTTAGCTTCAGACGTTAACTTCCGAGTGTCTGTGGAATATAAACACTGTGTTTGTTACTTACATGGCCAATATCAATTTAAAAAGGGTTTTTAATTATTAAATACGGCCGAAAATAAAAAGTAGCTGGTGACTTAAAAGTGCTCACTTTACCGTGAACAACCNGTTTTTAATTATTAAATACGGCCGAAAATAAAAAGTAGCTGGTGACTTAAAAGTGCTCACTTTACCGTGAACAACCTATAGAAATACCATTAGCGTGTGTGCGAAAAAAATAACCTAGCGGCAAGAGGTGTTACTATTATTACATTTCTGTAAAGATTTCCAAAGTTATCTATTGTCATTTGTCAGTAAATATTTTCCATTTATGAAGCATTGGACGTATTGGGAATTAGTTTTCGTCGTTTAAGTTTTGAACATTGTTAGATAAACTTTCCAGAGAGGAAAAAAAGTTTTGTCTTCATATCCACCATGTTAGTATCGTATTATTAATANATTGTTAGATAAACTTTCCAGAGAGGAAAAAAAGTTTTGTCTTCATATCCACCATGTTAGTATCGTATTATTAATATCAAAATAATGTAGTATTAAACACGGGTCCTGCTGTCTGCTGGCTGGAGGTGACAACATCGCTGGATTTTCTTGCAGAAGTTTTCAAGCTGTCCGATATTGGTTTCTAGTGTATTTGCTGAAACACCCACTAATATAGTCTATTCGCAATTTCTTCATACTTTTTAAATCAAACATTTGAAAAATCACACTATGTACGACGTGCTTGGTCGTTTCCTAAATAGGCTATGTAATATGTCAAAAGCATTTTATACTTGTGTTAACACGAAGGTATCTTGTTTTTGGTTAAATTAAACTTTTAGTAAGATTTTTATCCATAAATCATAATATTCCATTTATAACTAATATGAATAAAGACAGACAGAAAATAGGTGTGTTGGTAATGCCTATAGACTATTTACGGTAAAGTGAGCGTCTAGTTACTTTTTCCTTTCAGTAATGTTTTATCCTTTAATAATCTTTTAAAATAAATATTGCCATGTAAGTAATAAACACAGCGTGTACATTCCACCGCACTAAGAAGTTAACGTCTAAGGCTAAAATAAAACATATTTATTGACTATTATTCCAAATGAGAGTGCTTTCAAAAGTTCTCACTTTACCGTGAATAGCCTATTGTTAGAAATAGTCCGTATGCAAAATAGTATGTCACTGAGTGCGCACGAGTGCGGTGCGTTGTTCCTTTGGTGTACTTGGTTAAGCTCTGTTTGCATGAGGCGGATGAATATACTGAAAGTAGAACTTTAGCAGGGCTTCAGAAAAGTTTGAAAGAACCGTGAATGGACAATGCTGCCAGCTCCAGCCGCACACGTCAGCAACATGACGTCACTGGCCAGTGAAACGCCAGCCGGCAGCCCGTAGCCAAGCGTTAACCTTTAGGAGAATGTAGTAGCCAATCAAACACAATACCCGTTCCCACAGCCTCGCGAAGCCAGTCAGAGAATGGGTACGCCACATCAAAGGAACCGCAATTAAATTTTGCCCAAGTCCGTAGCTAGAAAATTGTTTAGGCGGGAGGGGGGAGGGCATTTTCTAGGAGGGTCTGAATCACCGTCGGGTCAAAATATTGTGTAGATGTGTGTGCACTTAAGCTTAAAGAAAGTATATTTAGGATCTTAAAAGAAGAACATTTTTGCTTTTAAGCTCTACATTGATGAGGATGCGCAGTTCGCCATTCCTAGCCGTAAAATAATAACACTACTGCAAATTTTAATTCGAGGCTGTGCGTTACTTGCATTGTGATAAACGCAATACAAATATGTCTTTGCAAACTATAAAATTTCAATATTTTAACAAGGCCACGTAAAGTCATATCGTGAAAGTCCTTTTGAAAACCCAGATTGAGGGTGATTTCCATTTAACTCTCCCCACTCCCCCCATTTTTGTGTAGCGACTGTCCTGGTTTGATTACTTTTCCGTTAATAACTGTTGTCAAAAGTTGCTGAATTTATAGCAGTTTTAATCGCCACTGCTTCACGTCAGGACATGCATCTTTGCTGCATAACCGATGGTTTGTAGGACTACCTGTTGAGTGTAAGGAATGGGAAAATGTCTCGATAACAATTTGCAGGGCAAGTGAACGGAGCAAACGATTCATTATTCGTAGCATATATTAGCAGGGGACGGTGCCTTAAATTTCCTCTGCTGATCATAGGCTGGTTACTTATCTGTTCACATGTTCATTACGACCTATTTTTGTTTGTAGTAAATGACGAGAATATATTTATTCCCAAACTGTACAATGTATACAATTAAATAAGCTTATTTTAATGACTTTCACAAAAAATTCAGTTTATATATATATATATATATATATAGTTCCATCGGGCAGACTGCATCTTGTGAACAGATATTCTGTTCGTCCGACATCTCCCGTGGGTCAAGCGAGTCAAAAAATATTCCCTAAAGCTTCGTCATACCGACTCTTTAATGATGCCTCCTCCTTAAGAGACGGCTATATGGTAAGCAGGCATTTCTACCTCGCTGAAGTGCAAGTCACGGCACACTCGAACGAGCCACCTCATCTTACTTAAGGAATACCTGATCAGTGCACGAACTGCCGCACATTCTTTTTATTCCGCTCCATAAAGGGAGTCATCAGCTTATTCAATTTCGACGCTAGAGCGAGGAGGGGCAGAAGATAATGGGGGATAAAGGGAGATAAAGCGAGAGAGTGTAGTAAATTATTGAATAAGGAAGTTCTGAAGAGATGCTTTCTGGTACAGGCGCGTCCTCCGTCTTTATTATGCTTGAAATTAATTCAGGCAGTGCTCCGTAACACGAGAGCGGTATCAGCCATCATATCAGTTTCTGTCATGTTCGAAATGCGTCGTCGACAGTGACGTGACAGTCCACCTTAGCTTCGATCGAGAACTTTTACATAGCGTGAGAAACTACCACCACGTGTCCGCCACCTAAGTGCTCCCTCCCATCAACCTAATTCCTTAGAAGTGCTGAGCGGTCAATATTAGTCCGCCAGCTGATCGTCATGAAAATTACCTACTTTCATACTTATTCCTGTCCCGTGCCATGACAGGAGTAAGTTTATTCGAGCGCGTAAAGGCTGTTCGCAGTAAAGGAAGCGCTTTTTAAGGCCGTACTTGACAGTTCCTTTCAGCTTATTTACATCCTTTCACCGAAGTTAATATAAAAATTGTCATGTGACTAATAAGCACAGTGTATACATTTTAAATCTCTCTAAAGTTAACGTCCGAAACCACAAAAAAATGTATTTTTTTTTTGTTATTATGCTTGCTCTGAGGGCCTTAAAAAGTGCTCACTTTAACGTCACAGTCGGATGGGGGATGTGTAATACTGCGATATATCGATCATGAAACAATATTTTCAAAATATCGTAACGATGATATGGTCCAACAGTGAATAACAATATATAGAATATCGTGATATTAGCTGTATGCTATATTAGCGATATGCAATGTTGGTGATATTGTATGTTGACGATATGCGATATTTGCTATATCAAAAACTCACAGTAGTATCAAGAAAATACAACTGTTTAAAGTTATTCAACATTTTGAATTCAACGTTTACACGTGGAACTACTTCCCCTTCATCGTTACCAACTTTACTGGGCACATGTCAGTCAGTGTGCCCTTAAAAATACAAGCAGGTAAGCTCAGTGACACTTTTCAAAGGTTGATTTCTGAAGTGTTGGCTTTACCGTGAACAGCCTTTACAAGGAAACCCACAAGGAAAGCACCGTTCGAACTCACGAAATGCCCGGGTTTCCAGAAATCAGCAAATATAACATTTGTCATTTGACTTTCACTTGCAAAACTCAATGCTGACACACTACTACACAAAAAATTAAAGAGAAATTACGTAATACAAACGCATTGAAAACCTACATTAAAATATGTTCATTATTACTTATGTTTATATTTTACTTCTTTATCTGCGAATTTCCGGTACATGTTCTTCAACCATGTGCACCGGAGAAAATACTTGCTTAAACAATAAGGGGGAAAAAAATTATCTATTAATGAGTTAACTGATGATACGAAAATGTTTCAAATATTAACACGTTTGTATTACTTACATTGNAAAAATTATCTATTAATGAGTTAACTGATGATACGAAAATGTTTCAAATATTAACACGTTTGTATTACTTACATTCTTTCCCATAACTGTACCAAACAAAAATTAGCTCATTTTAACATTACGCAGTTATGGGCAATGTTTTGTTTCTTTTTNTTTCCCATAACTGTACCAAACAAAAATTAGCTCATTTTAACATTACGCAGTTATGGGCAATGTTTTGTTTCTTTTTCAAAGGGGTAGATTTCAAAACAATTCAGTTAATAATGAACCAACTGTAATAACTCTTACGTGAACACTCCATCACTCATACTCATGGAGTGTCATTAACTCTGTTTATACGTGCAACGGGTCGTCTTAGTCATGTCACATACCGCTGTAGATGGAACTACCGACATATCGGTGGGGTAGCCTAGCCTCCAGGCATTGCTTTGAATGCTTGAAGCGCCGCAGGAATTTTTAGAGGACTCGGTAAAGTGAACACTTCAGAAATCAACCTTTGAAAAGTGTGACTGAGCTTACCTGCTTGTATTTTTAAGGGCACACTGACTGGCATGCGCCCAGTAAAGTTGGTAACGATGGAGGGGAAGTAGTTCCATGTATAAACGTTGAATTCAAAATGTTGAGTAAACATTTGTAAACACTGAAATGATTGCTATCTGATTTTTTTGGAGTATACAAGTGTATAAATCAACAAATTTGTAAACTATTTACTTTCGTAATAATTTCACAGTTTAACATAAACGACGCACGAATAAAGTGATCAGACCCATGACAATGTTAATGTTACATATCATGTAAGAATACGCAATGTGCATACATACAAGTAGATCTTAAGCAGGGCTTTCAAAACTGCCCAGTTTACCGTGAACAGCCCATACAAACACAGTTCCTCTGGTGCCATTTAATTTTGGCACATTCATTCTGTTATGATTTGTATCAAAACTGTAACAGCTAGCGCCACCTATTGTTATCTCTGTGTCATCGTATTGTTTTCTCTATGTCATTAGTAATAAAGCTATGGTCGTTCAGTCGCCATTGAATTGCAGTACGCAGTGTTTCATTTCGCTAATCATTTCACATTCCACTTCATCCGTGGGAGATCCGGGGTCTATTCCTGGCGGCTCGTGTGGACGACTTGCGACTTGAGAAACCGCGCACTAGAACGATCCACGGTCGTGTCCCGTCACCTGCACGAATGAAGTTGTTAGAAAACTCGCTTAGTGATTTTCTATCTCTAAATACATGAGTGACTGCATTGAGAAATGTGACAACAACCGTGCGCTTCTTTTGCCATGATGGCTGGAAAAATAAAATTGAGACTGCAAGTCTGTAAACAAACTTGGTACGTGTTTCTGNCGCTTCTTTTGCCATGATGGCTGGAAAAATAAAATTGAGACTGCAAGTCTGTAAACAAACTTGGTACGTGTTTCTGAAGTTTAATGGCAATGGTGTGGTGGAATTGAATTCGAATTTTGATAGGATCTTCATTGACTGCAATGGCTACATTTTTATTGCATTTGTGTTTCCCATCCATAGTGTGTTCTNAATTTTGATAGGATCTTCATTGACTGCAATGGCTACATTTTTATTGCATTTGTGTTTCCCATCCATAGTGTGTTCTTCGTTTTCTATGGCAACTTTTTTCATAGTTATTGTAGGCAATGTAAATCCTATCAAAATTCGAATTCAAACTTCTTACATCTTAAACATTAGTTCACCTTCTTTCGTGTTTTATGCAGCTTACCCATTCCGCAAAATACACCACGACACACACTTTCTAGACGCACGCATACTCTTATTAATGCTAGCGAGAACGTTGCGCACATTATTAGGTAAGGTAGCTGAAATATTTTCAGAAATGGCACTAAACAGTGTAGGCAGGTGTGTAGAAGACTTGAGTTTCTGTAGTTCTCGACAGGGTTAAACTACGGGTATTACGTGCGTTAGCATAGAATTACATGAACTAAGGTGAAGATGTGTGAGGTTTGTTTGCATGTTTGCAGTCTCCATTATTTTTTAACCATACACGGCGAAACATGCCCACAGTAGTTGTTCCATTCCCTTTTTCATTAAATGATGTATTTAGAGACGGAACAACACGACGTGAGCTCTGTAGCAACTTTCATTCATGCAGGCAACGAACACAATTTATGGATTATTTCAGCGTGTGAACCTCGCGTCGCGTCGTCAGCCAGTCACACGAATCGCCAAAGAACGCGTCTGTCGCCGCACGCAGCTTGAACTCACGAGTAATTAAGAACCTCACAGATCGCAGCACTTTCGACAAAATTTAAAAAAAAAAANCCCTCCCCCCCTCCCCTCTTCAATTCCTTAAACAAATTTATTCCACTCAGACTAGGAACAAAACGAGATCCCTTATGGAACAGTTTGGCACATATAAAATTTCCGCCTCAAGGTGCGCTGATGTTCCAAAGAGATCGCTTTTAAACTGGCGTTAAATGGAGTGATTCTATATATTTATAAGTAAAACTTCGTGTTTGGCTCGAATTGTTATATATACCACACACATACACACACACACATATATATATTTTTTTTTTGCCCGTGACAAAATAATAAGTATTAAATTTATTTCCTAAATATTATTCAAGCCCTCCAGTTCTGTGTTTACAAGAGTAAACAGAAAACATACAACTGAGTTTGGCATTGAGCTTTCGTAAACACGTATGTTTTATTGAAATAAAAGTAACGAATGTGGGTACAACAAAGTTGATTATTTACGTAGGTTCTAACACAGTACAAATATGAAGATTCTAAAAAATTATATTTATTTTTTGAAAATTGGAACCAACCCATTTGTTAACACGCAAAGTGACAAAATTCGGTACACATGCAACGTCATTGCTACCTGGCAGCGAAAAATGTTAGTTGCCGAACTATTATTGAGCTTCCCAACTTGAGTAGAATGAGCCGTATAGTCTATTTGCGGTTTCTTAAATATGTCGTATTTCACAAGCTTTTTATACTTGTGTTAACATAAAAGTAAGGTATTTTTGGTAAAATTTAACTTTTATTTATATTTTATCTATAAACTATAACATTTCATTTATAATTCATATGAAAAAAACAGCGAGAAAATAGGTGTGTTGGTAATGCCTAGTAAAAAATAGTTTTTATGCAAAATATCAATACACTGTGTGCGCATGAATGCGGTGCGTAGTCCCTTTGATTTAATTTTCCAGGCTTAGTTAAGCTTTGTTTGCATGAGGCGGAGGAATATCCTGGAAGTAGAACTTTAGCGGGGCTGCAGAAAAGTTGGGAAGTAACCGTGAATGGACTATACCCGTGCACCCAGCATCGTCGGCAGCTTCAAGCCTCATTACAGATTCCGGCGGCGAGGTCGCAATTAACACCTCGCTGAGCCACCGCCCGCGTGCGTGTAATTTATCCCAGGAGTGTTCCCGCTTGTTCGAGAAGCTCGTAAACTTATCGTGCACGGCGGGAAACACGGCACCCGTCCTTGCTCGTGTTCGCGAGCCTGCTTCTCGACACCCCACCTCCGTGTGTGATGAAGATCGCGGAGCCAGCATCGTTGCTGTTGCCTCGCCTTTTTATTTTTGTTTGCTCACGCCATTCTTCGAAAACCAAACAATTATATCCGTGAAAGTTTCACCAGCTCTTTCAGAACGCGACGCAATTTTTCTGTGCCGTTTCAACGCAGTGACGTAGCACACTACTCTGATTTCGCAACGTCCAACGACGGAGATTTATGCCTGAATTAGTGAAACAGGAATCCAAAACTTTTCCCCGAAAAAAGAGTGAAGTTAAAATTAAACCTCTTGCTATTTGTATCAGCCGTAATGACGCAGTGCCTAGGCAGCTCGTCTCCCTTCAAAGCCGGGTTCGATTCCCGGCGGGGTCGCTCCCGGATTTTCGCCGGACGATGCTGCTGTTCGGCGGGTTTTCTCGGGGACCTCCCGTTCCCTGCGCCCTTGCATTCCGGTGCTGCTCCATGCCCACCTCTCTTCACCATCGTCGGCTCTCAACTGTTACTGATGCATTATCGGGTTGTTTACACATTGCTGCCGCAAGGCATTTTCCGATAACTGCAGTATCAGGAAACCAATATTCTCATTACAGGGAACAACCACAAAAGTGCAGCTACACAACTTCGCTGCTGTTCAACGAACGGAAAGGAAATACCTTCAACTTCCCGTGCATATGCTAGCGTCCTGCGCTTCTGAACAGGACGAAGAAAGGCAATCCTGAGCAAGTTGTCTCCTGCCCCATTCTACGCAACACACTCAGCAATACCCCGACTGAACGCCGATCTGGAGCGTCCCGCTGGGATCAGGAAAGGTGCAAAGAATATGCACAGATTGGTTAGGGTGGGAAAGCTTGTCTGTCGGTTTTGTGTGTACATCCATACAGCAGCATAAATTTACACAATGCTTGCACCTTAAAAATGTAAATTTATAAATTTGTAAGACTATTTTTGCCAAGTAACGCCAAATGTTTTGCAACTATACCAATTGTTTCAGGTCCTACTCTGCACTAAATTATCACCATTACCTTTTTTCCCCCTCATAATATATGATAATCACGAGAAGTGTTATCTAAAAACTTAGGGAATAAAGTTTATTATTAACAGAGAACTGCCAAGTTTAAAGTAACACTGGTGTGTTTTTCCTCAAGTACTTTGTCCTTGAGAATCACGTACAATTTTAATCGCAAATCAAAAATTAAAATTATTAATAATGATAAGTCCAGATTATCCATGCATGAGAAATATAAAGTGGTTATAAAGAAGATTAAATTACTGCCGAAATATCAACAACAATTCTCAGGTTTTTTTAAAGCTAGTTTCAAAGTCCGACACAAGATAGCTCTCCAATCGTCATCGTATGCTCGTGGCGCCGTTGTGCAGCAGACAAACAACTATTGCAAGCCATCGCTGCTCTTTCTAAAGGCGGATTCACAGCAGATCATGGTCCGACGAGACAGGGCAGGCTGAACGGATTTCAGTGGCAGCGATCCACACGGTTCAATATCTCCATGTACTATATAGTCTATTCGCGGTTTCTTCACACTTTTTGAATCAAACCTTTGGAAAAACACGCAATGTATTACGTGTTTGGTTGTTTCCTAAATATGTCATATATCACAAGCGGTTTATACTCCTGTTAACATAAAAGTACCTTAATTTTAATTAAATTTAACTGTTACTTATACTTTAACGAAATTATATATTTTTTAAATTTATTACTAATATGAACAAAGACAGTGACAAAATAGGTGTGTTGGTAATGCCTAGTAAGAAATAGTTCTTGCGCAAAATATTATTACACTGAAAGCGCACGAATAGTGTAATTTTCTAAGCTTTGTTTATATGAGGCGGAGGAATATCCTGGAAGTAGAAATTTAGCAGGGTTTCAGAAAAGGTTGAAGTAACCGGGAATGGAGTATGCCTATAATTTCAAGTTTAATTTAGTTTTGCCCATCAACTACTGTGAAATAAGTTTCCTAGAGATGAATTGCTTCTGGTGTTGAAATTTCCTGAAAATGTTATTTTTAAATTTTCCTTTATATATTTCTGTGTAGTTTTATCAAGTCATCACACAAATATTGTCTTTCGCATCATTCACGATTAAAATTGTGTACGTATTAAACGCGTACGTATCAGAAAGTAGTTTGACCTATAATTGTAGTATAACTATTATATCTGTGGAATAGCTATGATACAAAAATTAAGTTATTGCAGTATATTTGCGGTACTTCCAAATTTTCTGAAGTCCTGCTTAAGTTCTGCTTTCGTGATATTCATCCACCTCGTGCAAATAAGGCTTAACAGAGTCTATAGAATTACACCAAAGAGACTGCGCGCCGCATTCGTGCGCACTCACTCTAATAATATTTTGCATAAGGACTATTTTATTACTAGGCAATACCAACACACCTTTTTTTCTCTGTTTTCTTGACATAGTAATTATAAATAAAATATAAGTAAAATAAGGTACTTATATGTTAACACAATTATAAAACGCTTGTGATGCACGACATGTTCAAGAATCAACCAAACACATAATATATATACTGATTTCAAAATACGTGGTATTGTTTCTGTCCCACTATTATTTACGACACGATTTATAGTCATCGTTTACGATTCGTATGAAGGAAGCATCATCGACGTGTAGACGGGTACGAAATGGTTACCTTTTATTTCATGTTGTGAATATATAGCTTATTATATTTATTTACAGATTTTAGTTGAAATAAAAATTAGGTTTTTATTTTCCTTTCAACTTTTAAAATATTTAGTCATCAAAACTATTTAATTTCCGTGATAAATAATTACTTCGCCAAAATGTATATGTTCTATGCAGACGTCTTCCGTACACGAAATTGATCAGAAGAGCAATAAAGGTTTCGTCGGTAGCCATTTTACTCGCCTTGGCCGCAACGCACTGAATTGTGGGTAATTCGGCTTTAAGTGCGTGGTCTGCGCGCCGAAAAGTTGAGATCGGCGGAACTTTTTCAGCGCAGACATTGCAGATAACGCCAAAGTGACGATAAGCGTCCTGGTTGGCTGTTGGTACAATCTGCTCTGTCTGCCCAGCATTTTCTGCGAACATGTGAATCCACTTAAACAATCCAATCCCCACCCCGTTTATCACTGGCAGACCTAAGAGGCGCATGTGTCTGACGTCCTTGGAAATAGAAGGACCGACGGCTTACCTAAGAATATTGGTGCTTGCTATATTTTTTTGTTTAAAATTTATGAAACTTTACATATTACATTTATTTATATAGGCTATTCACGGTAAAGTGAGCGCTTTTGAAAGCCCTCTCATTTGAAATAATAGTCAATAAATATATTTTATTTTAGCTTTTGGCTTTAAATTCCGAGTGCGGTCGAATATACATACTGTGTTTATTACTTGCATGGTAATATTTATTTTAAAAAGGTGGTTGAAGAATAAAAAATGGCGGAAAGGGAAAAGTAACTAGGGCCTCAAAAGTGCTCACTTTACCTCGAACAGCCTATATACTCCATGCTGTACAATGTGTACTTTATAAATTCTTAAGATTTATTATTACGAGTGGTCTTGCATAGTCTGTTCAATATGTTGTCTAGTACATGTTAGAAAATGTATAAAATAAAATGTTATTCGTTCACGATAATTAAACGGTTAAGAGCTAGTAATGGCTTGAACTATAAAAAAAGTAATTTGAAATGTATTTGTTTGATTGATTTGAAATTAAACTTTGTACAATTTCGTTTTAAAATATAGCCTTATTTTTGGCTTGTGGCTATAATTAATGTTAGATAAAGGCGTTCATTAAAAAATTTCAAACCGTTAAGTGATTTTTTTTCATTGGCTTTTTGTTTGGTTACGATATGACTTAAAACACGTGTTCTGAAATGAACGTTACAAAAGTATGCGTAAACTTCTCTAGTCTCCAAAATTGTCTTATTGATGTATCTGTAACTCCGCTTCTGACCTCTCTACACGCCGCCTGGGCTCTGAGAGGCATTTGTACACTTTAGCGATCATGTCATTTGTTCATAACATAATTCCAAGCTATGGCCAACTTCGCGGGTCACTCCCGGATATTCGCATGTGGGAATCGTGCCAGACGATGTCGCTGGTCAGTGGGTTTTCTCGGTGATCTCCCGTTCCCCCGCCCTTGCATTCTTGCGCTGCTCCATACTCACATCGCTTCACCCTCATCGGCTCTCAAGACCTATATGTTAAGAGCCGTCCAAATCTCCCCATTCCACCCATTTCACCGAGCTCCAATGGCCTTGCGAAATTGTTTGGACTCACAACAGCGTCACGAGCATAAGGTAGACTACCTATTACAGTAGTGCCGTTTGTCGAGCTAACAAGCTAGCGTAGGAAACGCCGAGAATTTTTGTAACGTCTTCGTTCTTGGCGTATCATTCTTAAATTCAGTTATTCTGATTACTCAAATGCTGCCAAGTGCGAGTCGAGTAGACTAACTGGAAGTACTCGAGGTGCTCCCACGACGACAGCAAGCCACCTAACCCCCCCCCCCC
>NQII01000304.1:455683-466162 GCA_002778355.1 Clitarchus hookeri
AGGCAAAAACTGGTAGAGTGCGCACCCAAGGTGCGCAACATTGGACTGCTTTTCTGCCAATATCATAAACTACGTGGATAAGATTTGAAGTAAGAACACTGTTTACGTAAACAAGTGCTTTGAGGTGTTTGTATACTTCCTCTATATGCTGTTCATTAAAAAGCGATGCAATTTTGAAAGCCCTGCTTAGGATTTACTTTCCTCCTCCAATTTGCATCTTTCCACCATATGCAAAATTTCCATGTACCACATCACTATATTCATGCGTTAGGCAAGTGTAACTGTGAGATTGTCAAAAATGTAAATATGCTCATTCTTACACTCCTGCACATTAAATAAACAGGAAACTAACTAAGCAGATACACTGTTCACAAATTTAAACTTCAAATACAACGCCAACACGTGAAAATATTTTTCCAGGCTCGTTGCCATCTTAACCGACAGCTTGCCAGTCAGTGTTTTCGTTGAAATACGCACCTTGCCGTGAACAGTCTGTAAACCATTTTTAATGCAGTTAGACCAAATTCAAATTCGTAGAAGGGGTTTCAATCACATAAAAGAGCCTGAACTTTGAAAATTAAGATATAAACAAACACGTTGATCAGTGATGACCACGTGGCTCTGAAAGTCGTGTTGACAGTTCTTGAACCAATGCTGTTGACATCCGCAAAAGACGAAAATCTTCAGTGTGTGGCCTTACCAGAAGTNAAAGTTGTGTTGACAGTTCTTGAACCAATGCTGTTGACATCCGCAAAAGACGAAAATCTTCAGTGTGTGGCCTTACAAGAAGTTGTATCTACAGTTATTTCACTGACGGTCGTCTTTTTGTGTCTCGAATTCGATGAAAAAATTCTTGAAACCAGCCGTGCGACTTCTCATATTCTGTCGTAACTGGTTTCAGAGTCACTGCGTAAAATCCAATCATGAAAACCTTGCCGCTACAAATTGATAATTATTTCGATTATCCTAACGATATATTTATAGACGTTAATCGTTACCCACATCTTTCCTCTGTCTTTTATTATTTCGTCTGCTATACGGTCTATTGAAATACGATGCAGTAAACGTATAAAACCGGCATCGTAAACCGCCGCTCGGAATGGACGAAGGAGTAAAACAAAGCCCGAAGGATAAATCACTCTCTCTCCACAAAATAAAAACGCGAAAAACCAAGAACTATTTATAAAAATTAAAAGTGCTTATTTAAAACTGTGATTTTGCTGATAACTTAATTTTATTACCGCAAAACGCATGTTCATTTACAATTATGTTTAGTTAACATAAATTTCGGTAATGTAAAAGTCCAAAAAGTGTGAATTAACAGCCAAAAAATTCAGACTACAGAAATTGTTGGTTCACGTCCTGTTTTAAAGTATTTAGTTTGTCAGTTATCCGTGTATTGAAAGTCACGTTCAGTGTCAAGTAGAACAATCACTACAATTTATACTAAAGCTGTGTGAGGTAGAACCCCGGATAGGCCAACGTTGTGATTACATTTTTTTTTTGTAAGCTGAAGTCAGATAATTTGATCAACCTTCTAAGTATAATGCAAATAATGCCAAAAAGTAAAAAACTGAGTGTAGCTTTCTCATTCGGAAGAAATAACGACGCGTAATGAGTAGCATTTTTAAGGAAAAGGAAACTCATTTGAGCGGCTTCACAATGCCATTCTCATGGTACGGAATTTTACTTACAGCAAACTTACAAATGAAAATTCTATTGTCAGTTCCCGGATGCATATATATTTTTTAAGAATAATTTTAAGGCTGTGAAGTATGGTTACATTCTATCATTCACCGGCTTGTCGATTCCAATTTTTTCAGTGTTTGTTACAAACATTTCAAATTTTTTTCAAATCGTGAACACATTCATTATTTATAGCTTTTTCTGCCATATGCAGGCGTGTTCCCGGATCGTAGCGTAGGCCTTCAGCAACGATTTAGTCCCCCCCCCCTAACCTTTTTACTAATTCGCCTGTTCATTTAACACATTAATTTCTGAGTATGGGCTGTTCACGACAAAGTGAGCACTTCTGAAAGCCCTGATAAAGATATACTTGTATGCACATTGCGTATTCTTCCATCATTGCCACGAGACTGATCACTAAAGACCTGCAAAACTCGCGTTATCTTTCGGCGACAGGATAAACTCCACCACCTTACATGTGAGCACAGTCGATGGTTTTTATTGGCCGCTATCCTTTAACTAGAGTCAACTACCTGCTTGACTTCGTTAAACAAGATTGGCCACTTCGCCGCTGAAGTTACATTATTGGCTCAAGATTCACGCGAGGCGTGCCAGACATACTGCCGGCCAATGGCAGAAGTCGGTCAAATGCACAGTAACTTGGAGTTCAGTCTGGCGCTGAATTATAACGCTAATCTTGCAGGTCTCTACTGATCACCTCATTCATGCGTCGGTCAAGTGAAACTGAGAAATTATTAGAAAAATAAAAATTATACCAATTCGCTCATTTTTATACTTGTACGTATTAGAAAACCGAAAGAAAAATAAATTGTTTCAGTACTAAGAAATATTTACTTAACAATTTCAATTGAACGTTAAGACACGGTACTACTTTCCCTCTATCGTTACCAACTTTACTGGGCGCATGCCGGTCAGTGGGCCTGTAAAATACATGCTGGCAGGGACGGTGACATTTTTTAAACGTTAATTTCAAAAGTGCTCAGTTTACCGTGAACAGAATATATGCGCAGTATACTTGGGTTCAGCATTTTTTTTTTTTGCAGCCAGTGTACAAGGTGCTGCGTGCTCGATGGTATCGGCATTGGCCATTCACATCAAAGAAGTGTGTAGAAAATTTAACAAATCAGTAACCGTATGGAAGACTGGGCACTGATGCCTTGCTGTGTAGCACTGGTCGTAAATATCATTCACGTGCATCGTGTCCACGATCGACAGACACCGTGACTGAACGCGTTAATTCAAACTTGAATATGAGAGAACAGACTGACTCCTTCTAGGTTGGCGGGACCTCGAGTGGAGAGGAGAGTGGCTTCATCTATTTTGTAGAAATTCTTCCTGTTCGTGTAATAATTTCTGATTCAGAGTAATTACTGACGATGTACGATTAAAGAAAATTTACACTTTACGAGTTGTTTAATATTTTTGTGCGTAATTTAAATCGTGTGTTATCTGCTTGTTGTAAAAATTCAGGAACATATTNAATTTAAATCGTGTGTTATCTGCTTGTTGTAAAAAGTCAGGAACATATTTGTATTTTAGCAATAAGTTCCTGCCTTTTTTGCAAGCAGAAAATAACACACAGTGAAAATTAGNGATTCAGAGTAATTACTGACGATGTACGATTAAAGAAAATTTACACTTTACGAGTTGTTTAATATTTTTGTGCGTTATTTAAATCGTGTGTTATCTGCTTGTTGTAAAAATTCAGGAACATATTTGTATTTTAGCAATAAGTTCCTGCCTTTTTTGCAAGCAGAAAATAACACACAGTGAAAATTAGNTCAGGAACATATTTGTATTTTAGCAATAAGTTCCTGCCTTTTTTGCAAGCAGAAAATAACACACAGTGAAAATTAGATACAAAAGCTTAAAACAACTAGCAAATTGTACATTTTCTATAGTCAAAAATTTCCAATAGTACTTCTGAAACTGAAATTATGACACGAAAACGAAACATTTCTGCTTAAAAGGTGAAGCTTAAAGGCTGTGTGTGGGACCCCAAAAAATTAATAATTATATATTTTTACCAAACCTTGTTCAACACGCACGCATTGTATAAGATGACATTTCCCTCGAATAAAAGTGTTTACACTGTATAATTTTTTTAATAATTTGATGTAAAATACAAAATTCTTCTGTTTGGTTCCAGCCGTAATAACTAAGACTAAACCGTCTGGCCGGCGCACGAACTGGGTTACAATGTGTTTGTAATACACGTTTTTGAAACAAACTATTTCACGTGTACACAATCTGTTTGCACACGAAAAAAAATTACCTTTCAGACTAGGGCGGAATACAACTTTCAACAGATCACGCTTATTGCAAACACAATTTTTTATAGCTCTTCAGCATAACCAAAAACGACTTTGCTAAAGATTTTCCACAAATATAACGATAGAGTCACCAGTTGAGGTCCCATAGGTACCTACACACAGCACGGCGAGAACACTGCACGCCAGTTCAGAGCCCTGCGCGTAGCGGCGATGGCGCACTTGATGTTCGTGGCGGTGTCGCCCTTATCGCTCCAGCGCTTCTAGGCCTCAAACGTGGGAAACAGCCAGGGGCTGACCTTGCTTATAGTTACATAGGGAGAAATGGTGAAACGTGTTTCTTTACCATCGCCATATTGTGACGCCCAAAGCGTTGAAATTTTAAGTGGCAAGATTTCAATATGACTATTATTTCCAGAGCGTGTTGAATTTTAACTAAATAGTTCGACTGTGGCAGATCTTTATCAACGTATAATCTGCCGCAGTTAACATATATTTGATACATAAACAAGCAACTATATTTTCAAAGTCACAACATGGCGATCGGTATAAATGTAGCTTCAGCTACGTCACAGTAGGCCATCTCCTGCCTATTCGTAGCTCCATGGAAACAGCTCTACGCAGGCGTACCCCTTTAAGCTCCTGTAACATTGCCAAATTTTTCCGTCAAACTGCTTCCAATAAGTTTGGTCAAATAAAGTTGGACAGTTATGCTGTCATCGAAACGTCATAAACGCCGCCATATTTGTCTGGACAAATTGGATGGCTTCAGTTTTTATCAAACATTTGAAGATTGGACAGGTTCTAAAATTTCTTTGATGTTTGACGGTCTCAGTCAATCAGAATCGTGCACGAAAATAATGGACGAGAAGAAACTATAAAATAACGAATAATTGCTTGAAACTAATTATTTTATGAAGATAATTACTTTATGTAGAAGCTGTCTGGGCATAAATGCTATTTTAAGTGAGTATTNGAAACTAATTATTTTATGAAGATAATTACTTTATGTAGAAGCTGTCTGGGCATAAATGCTATTTTAAGTGAGTATGGCATATAATATTACGAACTCAGAGGTATTAAATATCATTGTACAGGAAACATCTCTGATAAATAAAATTTTAACTTGGTAAATAATTGAAAATAAATTACAACATTCCCTACATTTCTTCATGCAATGGACTGCATGGAAAAAAAAAATTTCTTACTATGAAAATAATTGCTAAATAATAATTCAAATTAGATTCTCCCAGTAAAAAAAAAAATAAAATTGGCAGTGTGACACACTTCCAAACACATTCAAGATTATTTGATAAAACTTGTTGGAAGGGAATATTTGATTNGAAACTAATTATTTTATGAAGATAATTACTTTATGTAGAAGCTGTCTGGGCATAAATGCTATTTTAAGTGAGTATTGCATATAATATTACGAACTCAGAGGTATTAAATATCATTGTAGAGGAAACATCTCTGATAAATAAAATTTTAACTTGGTAAATAATTGAAAATAAATTACAACATTCCCTACATTTCTTCATGCAATGGACTGCATGGAAAAAAAAATTTCTTACTATGAAAATAATTGCTAAATAATAATTCAAATTAGATTCTCCCAGTAAAAAAAAAAAAAAAATTGGCAGTGTGACACACTTCCAAACACATTCAAGATTATTTGATAAAACTTGTTGGAAGGGAATATTTGATTNAAAATTGGCAGTGTGACACACTTCCAAACACATTCAAGATTATTTGATAAAACTTGTTGGAAGGGAATATTTGATTGCTGCAAATTGTCTTCAAGTTTTATTGTTCAATATAGTTGTTTTGAAGGCGAAAATTTGACAGTGTAGCAGGGGCTATAAGTAATATGCGGCCGTGATACGACTTGGCGGTGCAGGGTCGCCAACATCCTGCGAGGTGCGCGTTGTAACGACTGCACTTCGAATTAATCACATGCGAGCGTGATCACTTAATCGCGCCATGTTTTTCGGAGCGCTCGAGTGTGGATTTGAAATGGCAAAAGGGGAGGGGAAGATAGACCTATCCTGAACGGCGCGGAACCAGTTCGCCACACCGCACAGGCGTCGGTATGCAAACAAGAGGCGGAGGGCTATACACGCGCCATAAACAACCTTATAAACACTCGTCGGCCCATTGTGCGAAGATGGCTAGATAAACGTGCCTAGCCGCCAAAGGGGATGGGAGAGGGCGAAAAAAAAAAAAGAGTCGTTGTTTATGTCGAGTGCACGGAACTTAATAACAGCCATCATCGAGAAATAAAAGAAAACCCTCCGCGAAATGATATCACCAGCAACATTGTTTATGACGTAAGCGAAAACTACATAGCATTGTATAAGGCGAGGCTGCTTGTCCTTCGGGGCAAAAGATACACAAGCCAGACATAATATATGTGATGTTACTGGGGCGCACTGGCCTTCGTTGGCGGAGTGGCCGCAGATATTACTAAGCAACCTAGATGCGGTATTGCTAGTAAGCCCATAGCTTTGCTGTTTGGATTGGGTAAAGACACTTCCTTTAAAAATTACAAATAGAATTATGAAAAAAAAAAATNCCCATAGCTTTGCTGTTTGGATTGGGTAAAGACACTTCCTTTAAAAATTACAAATAGAATTATGAAAAAAAAAAATTCAAGAAATAAATTGATTATTGGGTCAAAATCATTATAAAATATAGTTGAAAGCATGTATTAGAATAGCGTATTGTATATTCCATGGAGGGCATGTCTTAAGAAATGTNCCCATAGCTTTGCTGTTTGGATTGGGTAAAGACACTTCCTTTAAAAATTACAAATAGAATTATGAAAAAAAAAAAATTCAAGAAATAAATTGATTATTGGGTCAAAATAATTATAAAATATAGTTGAAAGCATGTATTAGAATAGCGTATTGTATATTCCATGGAGGGCATGTCTTAAGAAATGTNATTATAAAATATAGTTGAAAGCATGTATTAGAATAGCGTATTGTATATTCCATGGAGGGCATGTCTTAAGAAATGTCTTGCATGCATTTTGTTCCGGTGCATTCAGGCTAAGTTCAAACTCACCACTTCAAGAGCTGATGTTTTAAAACTGCACTTATATTTAACACTTTTAGTGCTGCCGACGTAATTACTTGTGTGAAGTTTGCCTTAACATCACTACATCCGCATTCTTTCAGACGCGGGTGAATAAATATTACTTCGCCAGCGGTTTTCATAAGGTTGCTGACGTAATAGTCAAAGTGTTAATTAATCAAATGAACATGCTGGATTTTTTTAATTACTATACGTAGGAAATAACTTTTGATTGAGACACTTTAAATTCGACATTATATTGGCAGAAAGCCGACCAGTAATGAACCATGCACGGCAGGCGTGTGCGATGTTGTGTAAACCAATAAGACGGTTGTAAATTGTAAGACAGAACCCAACAGAAATGTTGGTCGTGCAGCCGCGAATATACACGACTCACTTCTAGCTTTTCTTAATTGTACCTTATTTTCCGTTCAACTGAAATTTTAAATACATTTTACCTATAAATTATAATATTTAATCTATAATTAATTTAAATAAAAATAGTGAGAAGACAGGTGTGATGGTAATTGCCTAGTAAGAAATAGATCTTATATGCAAAATGATACTACACTGAGTGCGCAAGAATGCGGTGCATTGTCCCTTTGGTCTCATTTTCTAGACTGGATTAAGCTTTGTTTGCATGAGGCGGAGGGATATCCTGAAAATAGAACTTTAGCAGGGCTTCAGAAAAGTTGGAAGTAACCGTGAATGGACTAGATCACGGATTCTGTTTTCACGATGGAAAAGTTGTCTCCGCCAGGAAGACCGGAATGTCAATTCAGTGCATGCGGGTTCTTATCGAAGGGAGGTGAGTTCATAGTTTCGGACATTCGTTAATGACCATTTAATCTCTTATTTATTAAAACTGTATTCTACATTACATTTTCATGTTTGATCTTAACAAAAAAATTACTTGATGGCCGATCATAATCATTAGTCTGTTCCTTGTTGACTAGCATGAACGGTTGTACGAAACAATTTTGTTATTTTTAATAACTGTTGCTTTTTTTTTCTGAGTTCAAATACAGTATATGTCTTGTAGCACACGGAGATTCTCTGCGGATTTGTATGGTAACTTACACCATTGTGGCATAATACTCTCAATTGAATCATTAACCTCGGAGCATATGGNTCTGCGGATTTGTATGGTAACTTACACCATTGTGGCATAATACTCTCAATTGAATCATTAACCTCGGAGCATATGGGCTGGTGTGATATCGTTTCACCACCTTGGGCTGAAAATGTCATGTATCCTGAAATTCAGATCAAATGATTTAGTAATGTAAACAGTCAATGTTTCAACAAATTAACTGAACGTCTGTTTCATGCATCTCTCTTGATGTTGATGAGAAATTTATGTACTTGGAAACACACGTTATATTTTTTATTTTGAGATTGCAAGCAAAACTTACGTGATTTGAGTTCAAATAGTGTCTTTTGAAAAGAATACGCATTTCTTTAAAAGAAACTACTGTCATTATCATAAATCACAATTGGATCCATTTTTGTTAGGTTTAAAAATAATGTTTAAAAAACGTAATATGTTACGTAATGTTACAAACAAGAATATCGCGTGGACCGAAATTTGTAAAAACGGAATTGCTCCAGCTAAAGATCGAGCGAGGGAGCGACTCAGATACGGGAGCTCATGGGTTCGATTCGGGGTCTAGCCATCCTGATTTCGGCTTTCCATGATTTGCCGAAATCACCCCAGGAGAATGCTGGGGTGGTTCCTTACTACAGGCCATGGCCAATTCCTACCCCGTTCCTACTTCTATGAGCAACAAGCTGCGTCTCTAATGACCTCGCTGTCTGAGAGACGTTAAGCTCTCCCTCCCTATCTACCCACCTACCTCCGGGTAGAGCAGAGCAGCTGAATTCCTAAAGATGGGTTCGCACGTTCGTATACCAGAGCTCCAACAACCAATCAGAGAGCTTATTGCCGTTTCTGCGTTACCCGCGTCGTCTGCGTCGGAAAAGTTGAGACTATCTCAACTATATTGCCGATATTGGCCATAATTCAGTGCGCTGCATCCAAGGCGAATAAAATGGCTACAGTCGAAGATGATATATTGGGTGAGTGAGTGAAGACATTTGGNATATTGGCCATAATTCAGTGCGCTGCATCCAAGGCGAATAAAATGGCTACAGTCGAAGATGATATATTGGGTGAGTGAGTGAAGACATTTGGGTAGATTTAACATCAAGGTCTTGAGACCCGATGAGGGTGATTGAGGTGAGTATGGAGCATCGCCGGAATGAACGGGCGGGGAAACGGGAGATCCTCGAGAAAACCCGCTGACCAGTGGCATCGTCCGGCACGATTCCTAAATGCGAAAACCCGGGAGTGACCCGGGTGGGCATTGAACCCAGTTTACCTTGGTGGGAGGAGAGCAGGCTAATTGCTCAGCCATCGCGACCCCCTGATATATTGAGTTTAAGGTTCACAGTCATATGAGGGAAAAGTCGTTGTTAGTTTGACGCATTGGAAAAAACTACACAGATATAAACAAAAGTTAAAGTATATTCCCAAGAAACCTCACAATACTCATGATAAAATAACTTTTAAAGAAACGAATCTCTATACCTAACAGCCGATGGGCAAAACTAAATAAAGCTTGAAATTATGGTTACACAGATAACGCAGAAGTTCTGGATACGGGTGAATGCCTGCGGAATCCGTTCAGTCTGCTCTGTCTGATAGCCGTGATTTGCGAACGTGTGAATCCGCCTTGATTCATCAACGTTGGAGACCTCGTCTGTTAAAGCTCCCGTCTACCTGGCGCTTTAACTGCGATACGGTATGTTCGCAGTTCACGCTTTTCTATTAAAAGTGCGTCCACTGTGCTGATCTACGAAAAGAACATACTAGTACACTTCAGACGAGGNGTTCACGCTTTTCTATTAAAAGTGCGTCCACTGTGCTGATCTACGAAAAGAACATACTAGTACACTTCAGACGAGAGCTGTTTAGTGCTTTAAGAGGTCACACACATCAGAAATACAATTTTGAAAACTCCTAAATGGCTAAAAACTGCTTTTTCAAAGCGTTGTATTTAAAAAATTACGCGTCAGTTACATATAAAACTACTCAAGGGCCCTGCATTGAACCTTCCTACAGATTTTCTACCAATAAAATAATAGGGTCACCACTGAGAGTCCCATAGGTACACTCAAAGCGACCGAGAACGCTGCTCGCCAGTTCAGAGCCCTGCGCTTAGTGGCGATGGCGCACTCGATGCGCGAGGCAGTCTCGCCCTTATCGCTCCTGCGCCTCTCGAAGGAAAAACCAGCGAAACTACAGTTTATTTTGTTGGTTAGATGGAGTGGTACGGGGGGGGGAGGGGCCTGGCCATTCGTCGGAGGAGCTCCGGGTGGAAGCACTCGCGTTACGAGTGGCTGGCCACGGCGCGCCCAGTTC
>NQII01000304.1:466191-558678 GCA_002778355.1 Clitarchus hookeri
GGCTGGCCACGGCGCGCCCAGTTCTCGCAGGTGCCGCCGCCGCCACAAAGACATCTCTTGTCGCTCCCGCGGGAGTTGCGAATAATGGCGCCGCTGATGGCGTCTGCGAGGAATGTTCCGGCTGGTCGACGACCCCGTGGGCGCAAGCAGCACCGCGCCTCGGCCGTGGAAACAACGCCTCGTCACAGAGTAACCATCACGGTTACTTGCAACTTTTTTGAAGCCCTGCTAAGTTCTACTTCCAGGATATTCCTCCGCTTCACGCAGACAAAGCTTAACTAAGTCTAGAAAATTACACCCGAGTGACAACGCACCGCATTCGTGCGCACTCAGTAACACGATTCTTTATATTAGAACTATTTCTTACTAGGCATTACCAATATACACATTTCCCCCCTGTTTTAATACACAACAATTATAAATGGAATATTGCAATTTTTTGGTAAAATACAAGTAAAAGTTTAATTTAACCAAAACTAAGGAACTTTTATGTTGACAGAGATATAAAATGCTTGTGATACATTGCATATTTAGGAAACAACCAATGGTGTGATTTTTCAAAGGTTTGATTCAAAATGCGTGAAGAAACCGCGAATAGACAATAGTTGAGAATACGTGAAAGCAGTCGCTTGAACTGCTAACCCCAGCCACACACNGTGAAGAAACCGCGAATAGACAATAGTTGAGAATACGTGAAAGCAGTCGCTTGAACTGCTAACCCCAGCCACACACGTCACTGGCCAGCAACATGCTGGAACGCTGTTCGCCAATCAGCGCCTGGTAACCTGCATGCCAGCCGACACCCCAGCCAATATGGAATTTTTCGCAGCATGCAGCAGCCACTCAGACACAAGACACGTTCGCAGGGCCACGTGCAGCCAATCAGAGAATGGGCACGCCCACATCAAGGCAACCGCCACGCCATTTCATCGTGTACTTCTCTACTCTGCAGTCTCGTGGTTGGCTCGTCGCTGACTGAGAAGTCTGAAAGTCCTGCGTGATTATTTCGCCTTTATGCCGTTGGGCAGCATTCAGCCACGTAAAACAGTTGTCGTCTACCTTAATGGCGTTCTGGATTCTAAAATTATTTTCTACATTTTTAGCATATTCCATTATTGTCGGGGTATGAAATAACTGTCTGAAAGAAACATAAAAATTTAGGAAAATTACTTTTAAAAAATGAATGAAGCTAACTATTGAAAATTTTAAATGTTCTATATTATTGTTCCAAACAAATCTCAAAATTGAACAAAATTATTGCGTTGGGACATCTATATCTCAATTTTTTTTTCCGCGTTATTAGCGTGTTACGAATAATATTTTTTCGACATTTCTTCTAAGGTTATACCGTATTTCAAATTTAACTTAAGGACCCGCCTGCCTGGTGCTAGAACTGCGTTCCAGTGTGTTTATAATAATATAGGTATTTTTAAAAACTATAAAACGTCCGTCCAATGTGTTGATCTGCAAATAGAACACACTTCAGACCGTGCCTTCCGATTACTTTTAAGACGTGACGCACGTTATGAACACCATTCCAGAGTTCTCCAACGTGGTTGGAAACGACCTTTTCGAAACGCTGTATCTAAAAATATACGCGTTATACGCACACATAAGTACTCGAAAGACACGCACTAAACCTTGCTACAGACTTCCCAGCAATAAAATAATAGGGTGACCGCTGGAAGTCCCAAACACAGGTACACGCATCACTGCGAGTTCAGAGCCTTGCGCGTAGCGGCGATGGCGCACTTGTAGCGCGTCTCGGTGTAGCCCTCGCAGCTCCTGCGGTTACGGACTGAAACGCGGAAAAATACTCCAAGCAGTTGGGGGGGGAGGGGTCCTAACATCCAGAAGTCAAACCCTATCACAGGAGAACCATGTGCTGGATTTCAGAAAAGAAATGGCAACGTGCCATTCTCGTGACGTCAATGAAACTTTACAGGAATCCAAACTTTGTGTTAAGATAACTTTTTTCAAATTTGTATGAATCAAGATTCGAAATCAAAATTCTCTTATTTACTCTTTAAAAAATATGATATCATCGAAGTCGTGTCACGAACATAAAATATCCGTAAAATCTAGAACAAAATTTGTGGCTTCTCAACAGTATTGAGATATATCTATCCGTCGGTCCGTGAATAGCCTTGTGGAAATAATAAAAAAGTGTTACCTTCTTACAAATTTTTATCTTTGCTGATTATAGAGAGAGCCACATAAAACCAATTTCACTGGTAATGGTTTGAAGCATAAAACTCTTAAACATTAAAACATAGGATTGCTTCCCCCAATCCGTTGTCAGTATTACTGCAAGGATTTCAGTCAGCATTTACATTGGAATACATATGATCGCGGGCACGGCTCTATACGAAACGGGGATTTACTTGTGCGAAGGGGAGGAGAGACACGTAATTTTTCTCAGTTTGCTCTAAAATGCTATATTAAATTGTATGGTGATTTTATGTATATTATGTTTATCACAATTTTAAAATCACTAAATAATTTGGCTAGATTCACTTTTTTTTTTATATTAGGCAAAACAGCACGACAGTATCGGTCAAGTATCATGTAACATTGTAACAGATGCATAACTTTGCAGACGTCAAGCGATAGATTCGAGACATGACTCGCTATGTGTGTTCTGCAATGTGTTCCGAGACTTGCGATGTGTTTCGCCACTTAAGCCCACGATGCCTGTGATTATGTAATTTTTATGCAACTGTTATATATGCGACGTATTTTTTTTTATGCATGCATAGTTTCTTCACTGCAGGAATTGAACAAGCATTTCACTTCGGGAGCCGCTGTATACAAGCAAAAGGCAATTTTAAAAGTTAACGTTAACTACAAGGTTTTTGTATTTCACTTGTACGTGAATTAAAAATTATTTTTCTAAGTAAATTTTTTGACTCCAGGGTATGTTTTAAGAACTCGCATTTGGCTCGGAAACTTGTCATTACTTGTCCTCGATTCGATCCCAGTCCTAACCGTGTCGGGAACATTCCTGAAGTGGCTTCTTGAAGACAACAAAACGCGATGCTGACGTTTGAGTAGGTATTTGCTCAATGTACTCCCTTTTTCTCGTCCGTTATCATTCCGCTCTACCTCGTCCATCTTTCAAGATGATTAGGGAATGACAGGAATGTTCTCCGAGTAATGTTTTCAGCTTAGCGGTAGCGTTCCATCATCTTATTTATGTTGACGCTGCTTCAACGGGCAACAACTTGCAGACGGAGTAAGAATTGGAATTGCGTCTTAAAACTACTCTGAAATCCTGAGAACTATTTTAACAGCAGAAAATACACCACAAAGGCTTGACACGAATGTCTTGAAATCTTCAAACTGAAAGTGAACGAAATGGGAACGTCGTATATATAAAAATATAGAAAATAATATCTGGATAATTTTGCTGAAAAAAATTATAGAAAGTTGTTTAGGAAAAATAATTTATCGTGAAAAATTAAAAATGTTTGGGATTCCTATCGAGTGAAAATAACAAGCCTAGAAGAGAATTTAACTAAAATATATATTACCGGTAGCGTTGTAGCCATATTTACGTAGACATTAAACCAGTTAGGTGTCATAATGTGTCAAGCAAAAATTCAGAGGAGGAATGTTGACAATGAAATAGAGATATCTTGAAATCTACAGTACAATAATTAAACCTTAAGAACCAAATACTTCAGACCCATAAGTTTATGTTTATTCAGCCAAACCCGTGTTAAAGATGTTACTACAAATTCATAAACTTCGGAAGGACAATAACAGCGAAAATTATTACACAGGTTTGTCTTAAAAATAATTATGTATGTCGTGTGCGTTTACTTAAATGTTACTGTTTATGCATGTAGTTGTGTAATGTTGTAAGCGTGGATGCTATTACGCTAATGTTCTTTCATTCTCCTCCTCAACCTTAGTTGGATGCAGATGAAGTCGTCTAGCGTCACGCAACCAATTAGTTCAAAAAAGCAGTTCACGAACAACGTATGGTAACAGGCTACTGGTATGGAAATATTCACTTACGTATTATCAAAGGTACATCAGAAAGTTTAATGTTATGTAAAACTTTACCAGAAGATAAGTTACTTTCAAGATCGCGCGTGGCAGATACAGGCCTGCGATTAGTTTGCTTTCTCACGCAGCCTAGAAATCGTTGAGGCATTTGTCGCGATAGCTCAAGAAGTCAAGGCGTTGTAATGAAATAGTCCTTCCAGTAGGTGTCCACCGAACAGTATTTGTGCGACCCACAGTCGGAAATTAGAAATGTGAACGTTTGTTAGCGAATGGTAACAAAAGTCATTGCTGATGACATTCCTCCTCTAGCAGATGCTTCAGATCGAGCCACGATCCCCTTGTCACGGTAAACACTTTTAATGTTTCTTTGGCATTTTTTATCATATTCCATAGGTAAGTATATGTTTATGATATTTTAAAAATATAAGTAACAATGTTTATTATCACCAAGCTTATTTTATGTAACTAAGAGCAAACATTATTACCGTTGCCAAATTCAGCTTTTCTTTTGGCGTGGCCCTNACCAAGCTTATTTTATGTAACTAAGAGCAAACATTATTACCGTTGCCAAATTCAGCTTTTCTTTTGGCGTGGCCCTCTGACCGAAAGATGAACACATTTCTTATTGTATTTGGACAGTTTTGCTATAAAACGACATGACTTTCTGCCGTATCCGCTTCATGAGCTTAATCCCCACTGAGTTTGTCTGGACATAGTTAATTTTCCGCCTAAATATTTTGAGAAAATTCGTTTTATAACACTGTAGAGTCGTTTATGTTTCCGGAGGTCTGAGTGGATACTCAACACTTCCTTGTCGACCTATCCACTTCCTAAAAATGTTTCGTCTAGGAGCGACCGTACGTCACGATGGTAATGTGGCGGTGCACCGTCCTGNCCTATCCACTTCCTAAAAATGTTTCGTCTAGGAGCGACCGTACGTCACGATGGTAATGTGGCGGTGCACCGTCCTGCTGGAAAAAGCAATCATAATCTGCAGGAGTAGTTGGTGGACAGCTGGCACTATGTTTTCCTGCAACATGGTATGGAAATTTCCATCTGTTACCATTACGTCAAAGAAGAATGACCTGACCCCACAAGTCCTTTGGCAGACACACTGAACCACACTGTTAACCCAGGAAGAATACCTGCATGTTATACCACAACGTGGGGCTTTTCATCGGCCCAGTACACATAGCTGTGGCGGTTGACAATTACGGTACATTCAATTTAAACGTTGCCTCATCGGAACAAATAATAATGCCAGTAAAATGTTCGCTGTCATTGCACACGTTCACAACCCATTCTCAAAATGCAACACACCCACCTGGGATGTCTTNAATGTTGACAATGAAATAGAGATATCTTGAAATCTACAGTACAATAATTAAACCTTAAGAACCAAATACTTCAGACCCATAAGTTTATGTTTATTCAGGCAAACCCGTGTTAAAGATGTTACTACAAATTCATAAACTTCGGAAGGACAATAACAGCAAAAATTATTACACAGGTTTGTCTTAAAAATAATTATGTATGTCGTGTGCGTTTACTTAAATGTTACTGTTTATGCATGTAGTTGTGTAATGTTGTAAGCGTGGATGCTATTACGCTAATGTTCTTTCATTCTCCTCCTCAACCTTAGTTGGATGCAGATGAAGTCGTCTAGCGTCACGCAACCAATTAGTTCAAAAAAGCAGTTCACGAACAACGTATGGTAACAGGCTACTGGTATGGAAATATTCACTTACGTATTATCAAAGGTACATCAGAAAGTTTAATGTTATGTAAAACTTTAACAAGATAAGTTACTTTCAAGATCGCGCGTGGCAGATACAGGCCTGCGATTAGTTTGCTTTCTCACGCAGCGTAGAAATCGTTGAGGCATTTGTCGCGATAGCTCAAGAAGTCAAGGCGTTGTAATGAAATAGTCCTTCCAGTAGGTGTCCACCGAACAGTATTTGTGCAACCCACAGTCGGAAATTAGAAATGTGAACGTTTGTTAGCGAATGGTAACAAAAGTCATTGCTGATGACATTCCTCCTCTAGCAGATGCTTCAGATCGAGCCACGATCCCCTTGTCACGGTAAACACTTTTAATGTTTCTTTGGAATTTTTTATCATATTCCATAGGTAAGTATATGTTTATGATATTTTAAAAATATAAGTAACAATGTTTATTATTACCAAGCTTATTTTATGTAACTAAGAGCAAACATTATTACCGTTGCCAAATTCAGCTTTTCTTTTGGCGTGGCCCTCTGACCGAAAGATGAACACATTTCTTATTGTATTTGGACAGTTTTGCTATAAAACGACATGACTTTCTGCCGTATCCGCTTCATGAGCTTAATCCCCACTGAGTTTGTCTGGACATAGTTAATTTTCCGCCTAAATATTTTGAGAAAATTCGTTTTATAACACTGTAGAGTCGTTTATGTTTCCGGAGGTCTGAGTGGATACTCAACACTTCCTTGTCGACCTATCCACTTCCTAAAAATGTTTCGTCTAGGAGCGACCGTACGTCACGATGGTAATGTGGCGGTGCACCGTCCTGCTGGAAAAAGCAATCATAATCTGCAGGAGTAGTTGGTGGACAGCTGGCACTATGTTTTCCTGCAACATGGTATGGCAATTTCCATCTGTTACCATTACGTCAAAGAAGAATGACCTGACCCCACAAGTCCTTTGGCAGACACACTGAACCACACTGTTAACCCAGGAAGAATACCTGCATGTTATACCACAACGTGGGGCTTTTCATCGGCCCAGTACACATAGCTGTGGCGGTTGACAATTACGGTACATTCAATTTAAAGGTTGCCTCATCGGAACAAATAATAATACCAGTAAAATGTTCGCTGTCATTGCACACGTTCACAACCCATTCTCAAAATGCAACACACCTACCTGGGATGTCTTCGTTCACAGTGTGAAGTAACATGGGCGTGTAGGGCCTCCACTTTACTTACTTTGCAATATTATGGGCACGTGATTTACCGTCATCTGAATCACGTGAAGCTTGCCGTAAAGACTTGAACTTTCTGCGAGAACGTTTGAGTATATTAAACACAACCCCCACACTTCCTTCGTCCTTTTTCGTTCTCTTCCTGCTGCACCGTCCTTTCTTCACATCACACAGTTCAGTCACACTCAAACTTTTCATGTAATCCTGTCGTTGTTACATGTGACGGTAGCGTAGTGTCGAATTATTCCCTACGTCGTCTCTACGCCTTAGTAATGTTCTTACATTACCAGTAACACTTTAAAATCCATTTACATTGTTCGAAAGAAAACCTTGTCACCTCCACAATTTCCTCTATAATTGTAGTGCTGCTGAATGTGACTGCAAACGGAACTGCCTACAGCAGAATGGCTGCACGCGCTCGCACACACCCAGCTTTGTCCTTAATAGCGTCAAATACATGCCGTCCCATAAGATTGTCTTTAATAGTTTTTTTGTTATTAACAAACAAAGAGAGCAAACATTAATTTGGGACAACCAGTGTAAATGTCTCAATGTTTTCCAGTATTTTTCCCGGCATATCACTATTTAAGTAAATGTTTTAATTCATTACAATGTGAGCCGACCGCCCGTGGCGCAGTCGGTTGGTGCGCCGCCCGTTGCGGTGCGGGAGGTTCTGGGCTCGAATCCTATGTACGGCATGGGCGTTAGTTTAAGTTAGCTTATAAGTTAGTTTGCAAACCGTCCGCTGATAAGCCTTCAGACATAACGCCGGGGGACGTTGATAAGCCCTTTAAAAATACCGAAATCATTACAGTGTATCTTTTTTTTTAAACTATGTGGTGTGTTCTTAATGATGCGGGCCTTCTTGAGGCTGTTATCCAAACACAAATTTTATAGCCTCCGTACACTGATCACAGATGGTCCTCAAGTGTTTTAGGAAGTAATTCATCCTCTATTTGACACCTTCTACCTTCCACCCGTTCTCCTATTTACAAAAAGCAACTTCACGAGGTCATTGCAANTCACAGATGGTCCTCAAGTGTTTTAGGAAGTAATTCATCCTCTATTTGACACCTTCTACCTTCCACCCGTTCTCCTATTTACAAAAAGCAACTTCACGAGGTCATTGCAACCGAAAGCATGCATTAACGTGTGGGAAGGACGACTGCAGAGTAGATCTGGTTCCTGTATCTTCCGCGGTATCTCTCAGACTACTTGCAGATGAAGACTGTTAGATGCGCTCGCATCTGCCGTGTACGTTCTTCCAAGACATTCAAGCGAGCCACGGCCTTCTGGCTCCTCGAGAGTGCTATCAGCAGGATGCACGCCGTTAAAGCCGAGACATCTGGAAGGGCAGTCGGTTTCCAAAGCGCTAATTAAGATGGCNTATCAGCAGGATGCACGCCGTTAAAGCCGAGACATCTGGAAGGGCAGTCGGTTTCCAAAGCGCTAATTAAGATGGCGGAGGGCGACAACTGTGTCCAGTTCGCGTGGCCCGCGTTGTCAGAGGGTNGGTTTCCAAAGCGCTAATTAAGATGGCGGAGGGCGACAACTGTGTCCAGTTCGCGTGGCCCGCGTTGTCAGAGGGTCGGGAGGGAGGGGGACAGGGACAGGACACTCCCGAGTCCGATGAAGACGTTTCTCGGGGCCACGGCTAATGAAGTGGATGCTTGTTGTCGCCGTATGTAAATGAAGGCGATCGCCGACCGGTGCATCCCCACTCCCCCTCCACCTTTTACTACTACCGGGCATTGCGAGGGGCCTTGTTGCCAGATGGTGATGATGAAATTCTTGTAGCATGCACGGTAAAAACTAACTTNCAGATGGTGCTGATGAAATTCTTGCAGCATGCACGGTAAAAACTAACTTCTCCTAGAAATCCTGGTAGGTACACCACGAAATAATTTTTCCTAGCAAATCCGTTATTTACTAAATACTTTCTCCTGTGATTTAAAATAATTATATATATATATATATATACATATATATATATATGACAGAGAAACTTACCACAGTATATTTTTAGAAAATTTTAATTAACTAGAGCAAGATAATACCATAACATATTGCTTTGAACCTTAGGTCATAAGGATCACATGCATAGTTATAGTAGTCCAGTTGGTGTGAGACTCCAATTTACGTACAGTGTTGTTCAAAAAGTTAGTATCGTGTGGGGCTTACTTAGACTTGAATACAAATCAGCTATAAATATAGTCTAAATTAATGGACTCTTACTTTTTTTTTTAATGTCAGTTCATATTCATATTTCGATATTGAGAGTGGTTGGGTTGCAGCAGTACGTGACTATAGTTTTCAAAATGTCCCTAATTAAATAAAGTTTTTTGAGTAGGAGCCAAATTCTAGTATTTTTACGTACCATGAGCAAGAGTCGATTCTGGCNCTAATTAAATAAAGTTTTTTGAGTAGGAGCCAAATTCTAGTATTTTTACGTACCATGAGCAAGAGTCGATTCTGGCACGCGTACCAGTATTGTGTCACGTCTGGCAACACTGCCAGGAGGGCAAGGCGAGGTAAGGAAGGTCAGATATCGTAAGGCGTCTCCTCTCCCTCTCCGACGATTGCGCCGTAAATCGGCGTCATTAACATCATCGCCGGCCGGGGATCGCACCCGGCACCCGCCGCGACAGATGCGGCCGCCGATAGCGCCCGGATTCCACCGCCGACGAAGACGACTCAGATCGTAAACTGCCGGCTGGAGCTTCTGGCGCCCACAAAATTTCCCCCCTCCTGATAAAATATCTCCACATCGACGACTCGGGAATTTTCTTCTCCTCGCGCCGGGAAGGGCGGAGAGGAAAATATGTGCTTGGAGAGCTTGTCCAGGTAGGCGGGGAGCGTGAGATACGTGACGTGGCGAGCTTTCAAGAAGCTGGTTCCTGCCGCGAGTCCTTTCGCATCCGCCGCCTCGGCTGCAGGGCTTTCCACTCCGGGAATCATCAACTTCGCTTGTGNCCTGCCGCGAGTCCTTTCGCATCCGCCGCCTCGGCTGCAGGGCTTTCCACTCCGGGAATCATCAACTTCGCTTGTGTATCGTGGTTTATAAATTTCTAGTATGTGCAGCACGTCAATACAGTTTAAACGCCTCGTTTGAGGCTCCCGCCTACCTGGACCTGTTTTCCGCGTTTGAGGAGTGATAAGACCAACATGGCCGTGCGCATCAAAGGCGTCATCGCCACTAAGCGCAAAGGCTCTGAACTGGCGTGCAATGTTCTCGTCGTACTGCGTGTACTTATGGTACATTCAGCGGTGACCCTATTATTTTATATTGGTGGAAATCTGTAGGAAGTTTCNTCGTACTGCGTGTACTTATGGTACATTCAGCGGTGACCCTATTATTTTATATTGGTGGAAATCTGTAGGAAGTTTCCGTGCAGGGCCCTTGAGTAGTTTTGTATGTATCCGACGCGTATATTTTAAATACAACGCTTTGAAAAAGTCGTTTTTAGCCATTTTGGGGTACTCAAAAATGGTGTTTCTAATGTGCGTCTGAAGTGTGTGTTCTTTTCGTAGATCAGCACATTGGACGCGCGTTTAATAGTTTCGCAGAAAAACGTGAATTGCTAGCACTCTGTAACGCAGTTCAAGCGCCAGGTAGGCGGGAGCCTTAATGTATTTTCCACAAAGTACGGAATAAATGAGTGATTTCAACGCGCGGTCAACTGTACGAGGGTTGCTACATTTGTCCAGTTCGTTCATGTCGATGGAGTCAAAAATATTGTGTGTAAAATCAGTGTTTGCGCATATACGCGTAGTTCAGTAAAAAAATGTTTTGGGATTACGAGGCTGCAGTGTTGTAGCGATCAGACCACTCGCCTCCACCCTAGGCGAACCGGGTTCGATTCCCGGCGGGCTCGCTCCCTGATTTCCTCAAAAGTGGGAATCATGCCGGACGATGCCGCTGGTCAGCGGGTTTTCACGGAGATCTCCCGTTTCCCCCGTCGTTGCATTCCGGCACTGTTCCATACTCACCTCGTTTCACTCTCATTCACTATCAAGACTTCGATGTTAAGAGCCATCCAAATCTCTCCACTCCTTTCTGGGACTGCGACGTTTTTCCAAGAAAGGTAATTATCTACAGCAGCCACTTTTTACTTTTTTTTTAAATAGTGAGTGAAGAGATTTGGGCGGCTTTTAACAGCGAGGTCTTGAGAGCCGATGAGGGTGATTGAGGTGAGTATGCAGCAGCACCGGAATGAAGTGGTGGGGGAAACTGGAGATCCCCGAGAAAACCCATTGACCAGCGGCATCGTCCGGCACGATTCCCACTTGCAAAAATCTGGGAGTGGTTCGGCCGGGGATTGAACCCGGTTTGCCTTGGTGGGAGGCGAGCAGGAAAACCAATCAGCCACCGTGGCCCCAAAAAAAATTGTGAAAATATTTACAAATAGCTTTCTTTCCTGCGCAGGTTCCTTAGAATAAACGAGAAAATAACAATGTGGCATCCGTATTTTGATTTATTGGCTTACATCGCATGTAATAATATCCTGTTGTTAAAGATCTAATTTGCGAAAAAAATCATCTTCCCAGGAATGCATATTGCATATTGCAATCTTGGGAGGACCGGTCGCAGAGCTTCCTTATGATCAACGTGACCTTTAGACAAACATTTTTATATGCTATTCACAGTAAAGTGAGCACTTTTGAAAGCCTTCGAGTTTGGAGTAATAGTCAATTATTATATTTGATTTTAGCCTTAGACGTTAACTTTTAACTTGCAGTGGAATATACACGCTGTGTTTATTACTTAAATGGCAATATTTATTTAATAAGGTTGTTAAAGGATAGAAAATGGATTCAAGGAAGAAGTAGTTAGGGCCTCAAAAGTGCTCACTTTACCGTGAACAACCTATACTAGTGATTATCCTACAGAATACTGAGGTGAAACAGCAGCTTACACCGCACAGACCAGCAAATTGGCGTCACTGGCGAGCAAAATGTTGGAGCGCGTGGTAGAGTCTATTCGCCGTTTCTTCGCACTTTTTGAATAAAACCTTTGAAAATTCAACCCGTATATGACTTGTTTTTTTTTTCTTAACACTCTGTAAACTATGCTCGAGTGTAGCTCGAGCAAAGTTAATTTGAAAATTTATATTTTGTTCAGAACAAAACTCGCATTGATGTTTATCTTTGTTCGACTAGTGTTTAGCATGACCTCACAAGAACACGACAGCGCAGAAACAATGATATTGCTGACGATAGAATTTATTTTTTCTGTAGCCACTCAAAGTGACACGATTGATTGTAAATCCTATTGTACGATAAAGGACATTTGATTGGGTCAATATCAGCTCGGCTCTCCATTGGTTGATGACCGGCCAATAACGAAAGCTGTAAAGTACATGCTAGTGTCCAGTGTGGTATGGACCAATATGACGATGATGAGATCTAACACAGACACCAACATAACCGGTGTTCTTGCAGTAGTGGATATAGGTGACTCACTTCTAATTTGTCTTAAGTGCCAGTAAAGGTGTGCACACCTCAATTTGTTAAATATTTCATTTATCACAAGCGTTTTTATACTTATTTTAACATTAAAGTATGGTTATTTTTAGTCAGTTTAGACATTTTCCTATATTTCATCCATAACTTATAATGTTTGATTTCTAATTATTATGAATAAAGGCAGGGATAAAAAAAAAAGGTGTGTTGCTAATGCCCCGTTTTTCGCGAAAAGATTTCAGGACCAATTGTGTTGCAAAACACAATAGTTCAGATAACCAATTTCGTGATTAGGTCGTTTGAATTGTTACGCGTCTTATCTGTTTGCCTGCAAATCATGGACGGTCAGGATCGGAGAAACTGAATTCTGATTGGCTCACTCATGTAACAGAATCTCTTCACATGACGACAAGCGACCAATAGCCAAAGGNATTCTGATTGGCTCACTCATGTAACAGAATCTCTTCACATGACGACAAGCGACCAATAGCCAAAGGAAGGCTACAGCTACAAGTGTGCACATTGGATACTGAAGACTAGCCTCCACGTAAATTTTTTTTCGCGAATATCGGGTGGCCCCAGTACCCGATAAGTAATTTGGTTTTGGTCTTCTCGGTAGACGAGGCATCTAAGCTGTTCACGCGCTTCTTTGTTGGTTCATTCTCAAAATTATGAAGTGGTATCGAGACTAAATAATTCATGATCGGCTATGAAACGCTGCGTGGACTGCCCAGATCCTTTTACAAAACCAATGAGGAGGTAGATAGGTCTCAATGTCTCGTCGACAGCGAGGTCGTTAGAGACGGAGTAAGTTGCCCAGAGAAGCAGGAACGGGGAAAGAATCGGCCATGTCCTGAAATAAGGACCTCCGCCTCCCTAGAGTGATTTCGAAATACAGAAATCAGGATTGCCAGGCCGGAAATCGAACCAGTGCCATGACGAACTCTAGTCCAGTGGGTGGTTTACCACTGCGACACCTCGCTCTGTGAACCTATGGTCCATTCACGGTTACTTCCTACTTTTGTGTATCCCTTGCCAACGTTCTACTTCCAGAGTATTCCTCCGCCTCATGTAAACAAAGCTTAACTGAGTCAGGAAAAATCCACCAAAGGGACAACGCACTGCATTCGTGCGCACTCTGTGTAATTATATTTTACATAAGAACTATTTCTTACTAAGCATTAAAAATACACATATTTTCTCTGTGTTTTTATTTATATTAATTATACATGAAATATTATAATTTATAGATAAAATATAAGTAAAAGTTCAATTTAACCGANGTTTTTATTTATATTAATTATACATGAAATATTATAATTTATAGATAAAATATAAGTAAAAGTTCAATTTAACCGCAGATAAGGTAATTTTATGTTAACACGAGTATAAAACGCTTGTGTTACGTGACATATTTCATATTTACGAAACAATCAAACACGTCATACATGGGGTCAAATGTTCGATTGAAAAGTGTAAAAAACCGTGAATAGACATTTCAAAAATGAGAAATTAGCAAGGGGTCGTTGCCTGTTAATCGAGGCCTACGTCAGCAAAATTATCGACACGTTTGAGGCCTGCGTGTTCTCTAAAGATTGTGCATTGCCAAATTTTACATTCCTGTTAAAAAAATTGTCTAAATGGCCGAGTTGAGGGTCTCCTGGTTCAATTTACCGTCAAGTCGTAAATATATGCTACCTCNAAAAAAATTGTCTAAATGGCCGAGTTGAGGGTCTCCTGGTTCAATTTACCGTCAAGTCGTAAATATATGCTACCTCACGTTTTTAAATGTGAGTTCAAGTACGTTAAGCATGTTTGCTAGACGCAGATTAAACTCCCGGCTTAAAAACGAGAGCTCTGACAATCCAATGTCATTTTCACTTTTAGAACGAATAATTACACGCATATCTGCATACATCATACTGTAAACTCGAAATGGGGTAGGCATATACTTAACAGTGTCAGCTAACTTTAGTCTACGTCGTACTAAATCGTAATATTTATATTTGCTGCCACGTACATTTTTGATTATAATCCATTCACTGTTACTTCACATTTTTCTGAAGCCCTGCTTAAGTTCAACTTCCAGGATATTCCTCCGCCTCGTGCAAACTAAGTTTAACTAAGTCTAAAAAATACACCACAGGACAACACACCGAAATCACATCCACTCAGTTGTACTAATATTTTACATGAGAACTGTTTCTTACTACGCACTAAGAACACAAATGTTTTCTCCCTGTTTTTGTATATATTTATTACAATTTAAATGTTATAATTTATAAATAAAATATAGGTAAAACTTCTATGTAACGAAAAATAAGATGGTTGGTTCTCCGGCCAATTTTTTAGGCTGACGTTCCTGAAATCAGAAGTGTGGGACCGGCTAACATGTAAAACACTATCCTTTCACTCTGCCGGTCCACACTAGGCAACGCCCTTAAGGTCCCCGCCTACCTGGAGCTTTTATCTGCGTTTGAGGTCGAGAAGCGCGGGAGCGATAAGTACGACACTGTCACGCGCATCATGTGCGCCATCGTCTCTAAGCGCAAGGCTCTGAACTGGCGTGCAGTGTTCTAGTCGCACTANCTGTCACGCGCATCATGTGCGCCATCGTCTCTAAGCGCAAGGCTCTGAACTGGCGTGCAGTGTTCTAGTCGCACTAAGTGTACGTAGGGAACTTTCAGCGGTAACCCTATTATTTTATTGGTGGAAAATCTGTAGGAAGGTTCAGTGTATGGCAGTTGAGTAGTTTTGTATGTATCTTAAGCGTATATTTTGAGCTACAGCGGTTTGGAAAAGCCGATTTTAGCCGTTTTGGAGTACTCTAAAAAGGTGTTTCTAATTTGAGCGACATTTTGAAAGTACTCAACAGCCTTCATCTGAAGTGTGTGTACCTTTCGTAGATCAGGACATCGGACGCACGTTTAATAGTTTCGTGGGGAAACGTGTGTTTCAAACGTACTGCAACGCAGTTCAAGCACCAGGTAGACGGGAGCCTTAAATTCGCGGCACAGGCCGCAGAGACTAGATATTATTTATTCCCGGTTTCTTCACACTTTTTCAAACAAACCTTTGCAAAATCACTTTGTGTATAACATTTTTTTTTTTCTAATTACGTTATGTATCACAAAAGTTTTGTACTTGTATTAACACAAAATAAAGTAAAAGTAAATTATTCTTGGTTAAGTTGAAATTTTATTTATATGTTATTTATTAATTGTAATATTTAATTTATAATTAATATAAATAAAAACAGTGAGAGAAAAGGTGTGTTGGTAATGCATAGTAAGAAATAGTTCTCGTGCAAAATATAACTACACTGAGTGCGCACGAGTGCGGTGCGTTGCCCCTTTGGTGTAATTTTCGAGAATCTGTTTTAACATTGTTTCCATGAGGCGGAGGAATATCCTGGAAGTAGAACTTGAGCAGGGCTTCAGTAAAGTTAACCGTCAGTGGACTATATTATGAAATTCGCCATAAGACTTTGTATCGAAGCTCTTAAAACGTGGCTCCAAGCCTCATCGGCATCGAGCGTCATTAGAGACGGAGTGTTGTGCTCTGACTGTCAGGAAGGAATCACCCACGGCCTGTATTAAGAACCCAAAACGGCATTTGCCTGAAATAACGGCCATGGAAAACAGAAATCATGGTGGCCTGACAGGGAAACGAAACCTTACAATTCCCGAATGCGGGCCGGCGTGTTACCGCCGCTCCATCTCTCTTCAAATTGCTTCTCGTTGTCTGAAGTTTTCGCTTTTGTTGGGAAAGTTTCTGTACGGTCGCGAATAACTCACGACTCTCTGGTAAGGAAATGAATGCGCCATTCAATCAATGTAGATTGTTAAATTTAAGTTTATGCGCGTTGAAGAAACCTCTTACGTGCCGTAGACTGGGTGTTATTTGATGTAACTGCGTGTGTGTTTTGGCCTCCAGTTGACTGGCGAGTCATTATTTCGGTCGCCAACCTTGTTCATTTTAACATCTGTTGTCTTCACGAACAGGATATTTATACTTTGAAAAGATGTTTTTTCTGCCTCTTATAGGTAATTTTCCCGTAAGAGCTAGTCATTTAGAGCAATTTATGTGTTCCTGATAGGCTTTTCTTATTACTCGTGTCTTTGTATAACACGACCATAGTGTCATTAGTTGACAAATCGTTCTTTACCAAGATTCAGGTGCNGCGTGTCTTTGTATAACACGACCATAGTGTCATTAGTTGACAAATCGTTCTTTACCAAGATTCAGGTGCGAACAGATTTGTCCAGTTATTCACACAGTGGCGGTAAAGAGAATTACGCAATGTATAGAAAAAAAATCATATTATAGCGATTTCAGCATTTAAACCCTTTTGTTTATTTTTTGGTTTGTTTTGAGTTGAATATTTATTTATTTTAAACGAAATCTTAGAGCCCCTACTCCTAAGGAATAGTTAGAATTGNTGTCACGCGCATCATGTGCGCCATCGTCTCTAAGCGCAAGGCTCTGAACTGGCGTGCAGTGTTCTAGTCGCACTACGTGTACGTAGGGAACTTTCAGCGGTAACCCTATTATTTTATTGGTGGAAAATCTGTAGGAAGGTTCAGTGTATGGCAGTTGAGTAGTTTTGTATGTATCTTAAGCGTATATTTTGAGCTACAGCGGTTTGGAAAAGCCGTTTTTAGCCGTTTTGGAGTACTCTAAAAAGGTGTTTCTAATTTGAGCGACATTTTGAAAGTACTCAACAGCCTTCATCTGAAGTGTGTGTACCTTTCGTAGATCAGGACATCGGACGCACGTTTAATAGTTTCGTGGGGAAACGTGTGTTTCAAACGTACTGCAACGCAGTTCAAGCACCAGGTAGACGGGAGCCTTAAATTCGCGGCACAGGCCGCAGAGACTAGATATTATTTATTCCCGGTTTCTTCACACTTTTTCAAACAAACCTTTGCAAAATCACTTTGTGTATAACATTTTTTTTTTTCTAATTACGTTATGTATCACAAAAGTTTTGTACTTGTATTAACACAAAATAAAGTAAAAGTAAATTATTCTCGGTTAAGTTGAAATTGTATTTATATCTTATTTATTAATTGTAATATTTAATTTATAATTAATATAAATAAAAACAGCTAGAGAAAAGGTGTGTTGGTAATGCATAGTAAGAAATAGTTCTCGTGCAAAATATAACTACACTGAGTGCGCACGAGTGCGGTGCGTTGTCCCTTTGGTGTAATTTTCGAGAATCTGTTTTAACATAGTTTCCATGAGGCGGAGGAATATCCTGGAAGTAGAACTTGAGCAGGGCTTCAGTAAAGTTAACCGTCAGTGGACTATATTATGAAATTCGCCATAAGACTTTGTATGGAAGATCTTAAAACGTGGCTCCAAGCCTCATCGGCATCGAGCGTCATTAGAGACGGAGTGTTGTGCTCTGACGGTCAGGAAGGAATCACCCACGGCCTGTATTAAGAACCCAAAACGGCATTTGCCTGAAATAACGGCCATGGAAAACAGAAATCATGGTGGCCTGACAGGGAAACGAAACCTTACAATTCTCGAATGCGGGCCGGCGTGTTACTGCCGCTCCATCTCTCTTCAAATTGCTTCTCGTTGTCTAAAGTTTTCGCTTTTGTTGGGAAAGTTTCTGTACGGTCGCGAATAACTCACGACTCTCTGGTAAGGAAATGCGCCATTCAATCAATGTAGATTGTTAAATTTAAGTTTATGCGCGTTGAAGAAACCTCTTACGTGCCGTAGACTGGGTGTTATTTGATGTAACTGCGTGTGTGTTTTGGCCTCCAGTTGACTGGCGAGTCATTATTTCGGTCGCCAACCTTGTTCATTTTAACATCTGTTGTCTTCACGAACAGGATATTTATACTTTGAAAAGATGTTTTTTCTGCCTCTTATAGGTAATTTTCCCGTAAGAGCTAGTCATTTAGAGCAATTTATGTGTTCCTGATAGGCTTTTCTTATTACTCGTGTCTTTGTATAACACGACCATAGTGTCATTAGTTGACAAATCGTTCTTTACCAAGATTCAGGTGCGAACAGATTTGTCCAGTTATTCACACAGTGGCGGTAAAGAGAATTACGCAATGTATAGAAAAAAAATCATATTATAGCGATTTCAGCATTTAAAGCCTTTTGTTTATTTTTTAGTTTGTTTTGAGTTGAATATTTATTTATTTTAAACGAAATCTTAGAGCCCCTACTCCTAAGGAATAGTTAGAATTGNGTTTGTTTTGAGTTGAATATTTATTTATTTTAAACGAAATCTTAGAGCCCCTACTCCTAAGGAATAGTTAGAATTGTAATACAGGACATCGCCTCAAAATTCTTATTTGTTTATTTCATTTGTTTACATTTAATGTATTAACAGTTAAATTTCTTTTCTTTTATTTTGCTATATGAACTGAGCCCAATTATCTTTGGAATTGTTGATTATTTTATCACCGTTTTCTCTTTGCACTTTACCTGGCTTAATCAAGCATGTTTTGCCACGGAGGAATGCATTTAATTACAGTTCTGATACGATAAGTGCCGTGTTTCAGGAAGTGACTAATATTTTGGAATTTCCCGTTTTTAATTAGCGTCACCGTGTGAACCCCTTTTGATAGGCACTCTCTACCTAGACGCTATGGACAACGGTACATCGTAACTTTTGTTCTGCAAGAATTCTTTAATTTTGCACTTACCACCCATCATAATGTTAGAAAAGGTGTACGAGAGGTGAATTAGCGGGCCGAGACAAAGAAGAGGCCGTAAATGCATTGCGGTAGTTTTGAAGTGCTACGCATAACTACGTGAGCTGAAGTTTCCACCAGTACTGTATAAGTACGACCTACATCGGGTATGGTACTGCAATTTTAAATAATGGTTACGTATGTGCACTGCAATAATTTTGAACATTTTTGATTATCAAATTAACTTGCATTTTCATAAGAGTGATTTTTGGAATTTTAAATTATTTTCTGAAATTAATGAAGGGCGTAACTATTTGGTCGGACATTAACCAGATGCCAGNTTTTAAATTATTTTCTGAAATTAATGAAGGGCGTAACTATTTGGTCGGACATTAACCAGATGCCAGCAGATAAGATCTTTTGTTCTGTAGCCGTGCAAAACTATGCACATTCTAACAAGATTAATTTCTGAGTATACTATGAGCCAGTTGAATTTTGAATTTCTCACGTAAATTATCAATTTTGATCGCTTATTTTGAGTGGTGATTTTGTATTCAGATGTATTTCAACTAACTTTCTTAATTGAACGAATGCCAATTTTAATTGAATTAATAAATATTTCTGGATTTTCTGCACTCAATAATTTTTTCATTTATCATTGAATTCTCAATTTCCCACGTATCATTCCTGCAATAAAACTACAGTTTTAACACACCAATTGAATTACTTATGTTTTGTGTAGTATTTTAAAGTAGTTTTAATATTTTATTTCCAAGAATATTTTATGTTTTAGTGTTTATTTCATACAAGGGGTATCAAATTTTGTGTTTCGTCTAAGTGTCTACTTGCAAAAGGGTAATTAATGTGTCTCCACGTAAGACAGGAATAATTAATGGTTATTGCTAATGTGTCAGAAGTTTCACATTAATTACCTACTTATTTTTTATCTAAATAATCAGTAATACTTTCATTGAATTTTAAAGGAAAAGCATTTTTCCCACGCTCAGTGAAAGACAAAGGGAAGCCGACTCACCTGGCGCCATTACAGTCCAACTAGACGCCACGAGCAAAGAGAAAGTAAGTGGCGTAGTGGGAATTCTGCTAAGCATCGCACGCACGCCCGGCATATCTCTATACAATTATTCATTTAAAAGTCTCTTTTCTTTCCACACTCCAATTTTATTACTTGTTACTTCATACTGTACAACAAAGAGAAGTCTTTCAAAAATCTTCACCAAAAACTTTTAAGTGAAACCATTTTTTTTTATGCTAACATTTTGACTAAATTTCTTTCCGTAACATATTGTCCAACTTTTCTGATAAAATCTCGTGCCACACACACACAACAGGCACGTTGTGTTTTCTTGCAAGAATTTTCGAGTTGTGCTGTTCTTTCATCAATAACTTCATTTATTAGTCCTTAGGGTCTGTTCCGGCTCATGACTCTCATTCCTAGAATTATTTGTAAATGCCACTTCGTCATCCGGTCGGGAAATGATGTGGCAATGACTAGGTGACTGTGACTCCATCCCATACCGTGTTCAGTAAAGCGATGAATGAGATTTTGCAATTTGAACACGCCGAGTTCTGTAAAAAAAAAAAAAAGTACAGGAGAACAACTACTTTATTTAAAACTTCTAGCCACGTTCTCATCGGCAAAAAACATTTCTTAAACGGTTTTGCCGTCAAGTCGATAAGGTTGTTTAAAAGTGCCGTGCCTCCATTGAAGTCGCTGAAGAGAAGTATTCGACCATGACGCTAAGTAGTTTGGTCTCACCGTGTTGACGTCCCGCCAGTTACCGCCCCACACTGCCCGACTAATGGACCACAACTTACTCGCCAAACCCAGAACACAAAGCTTCCAGCTTCCGAGAAGTCAGCATTTCATTCACTACGTATGTGTCCAGCTGCCTAATGAGAAGCTTTCGTGATACAAAAATGCACTCGCCCCTACTCACATTAAACGTAAGTGAGCGTTCTATTACTAATTGGCAGGCTTACTTTTCAACTTCCCACCTTTATGCCGACTGGCTAACCAGAGCACGTCTCATGTATGACATTTACCTGAACTTTAAACTGAAAAAATAAACATATACACATATCCACACCAACACGAAATATGAACCTCGAAACTACGTGATCCAAATATGCCTTCCTGTCGATTCAACCGAAATATAAATACATTTTTATATATTCTAAGTAAATATTGTAAATTCACTTTCAGTTAATTTAGAAATTTAAATACACAACTTTTGCCAATATTTGCATCCTTTGTCTGTATTATGGACCCCGGTTCCTTGCTGCTAGTATCAAGGGAGTTCACCACCCTCTAACAAATAATTCATGCCTAGCTCAAAACACGCGTGAAAATATTTAACCTGCTGCAACGTTACCTTTTATAAGACCAGTTGCTATGGCTACTTAGTGCTTGATAGTAATGTAAATATTACAAATAAACCAAAAATTATATACCGTTCTTACATTTGAAAAACGACGACAAAGAAATGTCTTCACGATTTGTAGAACTTCGCGTGGCCGATCAGAACATGTGTACGCCTACGACAAAGGAACCACAGCGCCATTTCGTCTCTATGTACTTATCTATTCTGTGACATAATATTCTCGGAATAGGACAGAGTTCGATAACGACCATTTGGTGTCAAATTGACAAAAAACACACAAACAGTGAGGCTTTCATGTGTCAGAACCGCTCAGGTGAAAGGATACGTCATCAAAACAACACTGGCGCTACCTTAGAACTGTCAAAAAGCGGCCTTCGTAACTGAGACAAAGTATAAAAATGCCATAATTGTTGTTAACTGTAATATGTCACTATGCCCAAGGTGTTCGCTACTCACTAAGGAATTATTTGCTAATCTACCCCATCAGTGTATACATATAATGAGAAAGCGCAAATATAGTATATTCACGGTTTCTTCGCACTTTTTGAATCGAACCTTTGAGTTGAGAAGGTTGGGTGGCTATTAACAGCGAGGTCTTGAGAGCCGATGAGAGTGAAATGAGGTGAGAATGGAGCAGCGCTGGAATGCAAGGGCGGGGGAAACGGGATATCCTCGAGAAAACCCACCAACTAGCGGCGTCGTCCGGCACGATTCCCACTTGCAAAAATCCGGAGTGACCCGGCAGGGGATTGAACCCGGTTCGCCTTGCTGGGAGGCGAGCCGTCTAACCGCTCAGCCACCGTGGCCCCTCAAATGCATGTCGTGTTTGGTTGTTTCCTAAATATGCTGTGTATCACAAGCGTTTTATACTCATTTTAATATGAAAGCACTTTATTTTTTATTAAATTAAACATTTTTCATTACTTGTCTATAAATTATTATATTTGATTTATAATTGATATAAATAAAAACAGTGAGAAAATAGGTGCCTTGTAAGAAATAGTTATTGCATAGAATATTATTAAGCTCAGTGCACACGAATGCGGTGTGTTGCCCCTTTGGTGTGATTTTCTACACTTGGTTAAGCTTTGTTTGCATGAGGCGGAGGAATATTCTGGAAGTAGGGCTTCATACAGGTTGTGAGTAACTGTGAATTGCCTATAGTAAAGCTTTTTCCCCATAAATTCATAGTAGTGTTCACACATTTGCTCAAGAATGAGTTCAATGCATAGGGAAGTCCCAAATTTATATTGTAGTGACTCTAAATATTCCTTTATATGCAGCCAGATATGTGTTGTTATTTCCTTGCCACGTATAGATTTAAAACTTTCATTACAGTTTATAAAGTTTACTAGAAATTTTTACAGTGTATTTTCACACAGCTGCGCACAAACCTCGAGTGCTTCTCTAATACTTATTGTTCCAAACACTCGATCATAAATGGCCTTTTCGTAAAAATAATACCTAAAAATCGCATATGGCTGCCCTGTAGCGAGAAATCTGAGCATTTTCGCTAGTCTATAATCTAAGTAGGAATGTTTTCACGTATAATTAATAGTGCCCTGTTTTGCGTGGTCTCATTTTGTCGAGCAATTCACAGATGCCTCGTTGAGGCAGCTACATGAAATTATTAAACAGACTTTCACAATCTCATCGCAACTCTCGCAGAAAGCTCTCTGCATAATTAAATATATTATTTAATTCATTGTTTCTTTTTCTATGAACAGCTACACAGGGAAACAAACCCCATTATAAAGTCAGTTACACTAACGCCGGTTACTTTTGATCAGAGTTTCTTGCTCACTATGCGACGTCTAGATGGATAAAGTGCATGTGTCGCGAAGCATGCGCGGCGCTTTTCACTTTGCAGTTCAGTAGTGATGCAGTTAACACACTTTTGCAGGCGCTGGTTGAAATATACTGGACTTGCATTTAAAACTTAATTACGTCAATACCTAGAACGCGCACGTAACTTTCGAATAGGCGGGACACCGTGTGTAAATATTTTCAGGCAAAAACTGTTAGTGTAACCTGGATTTTTTTTTTTTGCGGTGTATTTGTAAATATTTCGTAAGAAGATACCTTCGGAAATATACTTACAGATATAACACCACGTAGTGTGTAATACTATATATATATCAGTGTGGCTTTCATTCAAGTCACTGTTGATATTCTAAATTACCAAAAATTCAAAATATATACGAAAAAAAGTATTTAAATTAAAGATTACTTTCTGCTTTCAGAATTCTTCGAGTTGCCTACAAACAAATCCTTCATAAATGATCATGTGTACCAAAAATATATTATTTCAACGACTTATTTTAATTCTTTCTTCGATAAAAACAACAGTATATACTCAAAAGATGTGTTTACCTTATAAATAATATTTGTGCGCTAAACCTATATGCGATGCATTAAAATAACTCTATACTTTCAGATTCAGTGGAATGGAACACCTGTTGCAGATCAATGACTAATTTAAATGACAATTTTAAAACGTGTAGATTAAGTTAACATATTTTACAGATGTCATAGTTTCGCAACAGATGTTTCGTTGTAATTATTTTCATATTTGTGCTCACAAAGTGTATTATAACTTATATACGGTCCCCGATGGAAAATATAAGATATTAAAACCAGAAATTCTTTTGTATAACTTCTTGCCTACAGGTGGTTCTAACTTTCAACACTTTTTTGAGCTTGACAACATAACTAGAGAAGGCTAGTAAGTTACGTTAAGTACGGTAACTTAAGTTGAACCAGCCGCCGAACACCTTGCGATGTCATAGATGGGTATATTCCAGTCGAGACTTGAACGTAAATTTTCATTTTAGTATGGTTTAAACAATTTAGTTTAAACAGCCCTCACGTGACACACAAGGTTCTTCCCCGGTTTTAAGCAAGGGCATTAATAAAGAGGGAAGTTGGTAATCTTATCCTCCATCTACATCGCCGTCATTAAGTTTCTTAGGCGAGACCACGGTTGTAAGCAAATATTAAAAACGACGAACAGTAAGCATGCGTGACATTTTAAGTTTAATAGCTAGGTGCCACGTGATATTTATTGCCAACTTCCTTCGTTTGCCGGAGTGTAATTCCGGCTATGGTTTCGCGGTAAATTTGGGCTGAATACTGAATGCTACGGTTACAATCGCGTAATCTACGGTAATTTTTCTCTCCTTTTGGAAGTGAAAGTTGTTTCTCTGCTTGCAGCACGTCTTCCAAAAGCCAAGCTGTTCCCATGCGACAGCGTTTTTACTGCCGACGACTGGAAACACGGGAGATGGTATCGCGGTGTAAGTATTTGGCTGGTAAAGGCTGCCGCTAGCGCGCTTGGCTCAGACTCGCTACCGAGGAGGTATTTACGAGCCGAGTTTCCCGATCCTAGGCAAGTTGAAACATCTACACCTACTCGGTATACGAGTGAGATGATAATTCTAAGCGACACAAACCCCTTCCTGACTAGCTGACGCTGTTGAGAACAGGACAATTTAATCGAGTTGATTCCTATAAAATATCTCACCGCGAACGACCTCGCTTCAGTAAGTAGTTTTTTTTTTTAAACAGTACTTGTTTGAAATATTTACGGTTATGTCCTTACCAACTATCAGGAGCGTGGGTTTTCGTCTGCAATGGTATTTTGCTAATTTTTCCCACGCTAATTTTAAGCAATGTCGTAAGTTAATCAATGAGTAAATGCCTCAATCATCACAAAAAAAATTAAACTTTTTACTGTGTGAAGTAAACATGCTTAGCGTGAGGTGCACCCTTTAAGCGTAATAGCACACGTTTAAATGTGGCCAAGTACAAAGACTTTTGTTATGCCTCGAACTGCAGTAATCTTCCAGGCCGAGCAGATGGGCACACGTCCGCTTGATGTGCTGCATTACATTCCGCGAACTCATAATTATATCAAATGCATGTCTGCCTGGTTTGAATAATACATTATCACGCCCAACTCCCAACTCACAGTGCAACACACCATAATCTGCTCTTATCAGGAAGACAAATAGGAATAACTCGTAGCATACCTAATAAACAAGTCGAGAGATGTCGAGACTGTGGCTTTAACTCGGAAACAAGGTCGAATAGATCTCATGTTCAAATGAAATTTTTAAAAATGGTTTTAGTGTTTCCTGTACACCGGGGAAGTGGGCCCCACATGTTATGAAACATTCTGTATATAAACTGTATATTTCCATTTTCATAAAAAAGGTTCCGTTAGTATATGTAATTGTTAATAGCGTGGACTTACATTTCATACTCTTGTTCTTCCGGATCGCTTCCTTGAACTTTTTGCTGAGATGTATCGGGCTGAGTTTTCTCACGATTACTTTAACAAGTGGTAGACATATTTCAGGCCGGTTAAAAATATGTATGAAGGCTAGAAACTGTTAACGTGTGCAAGTTAGGAAAATGGTAACATAATTCTTAAAATATAATATTAAATTTCACACATGGCAAGTATTTTGTCGATGTATAGCTACAGGAACAGTTTTGGCTTGTCACGTGATCTTACAACTATAATCGAAATGTGCCACTCGCTATAAACAATCCGTATGCGCTCGCAGGAATTATCGTNAGGCCGGTTAAAAATATGTATGAAGGCTAGAAACTGTTAACGTGTGCAAGTTAGGAAAATGGTAACATAATTCTTCAAATATAATATTAAATTTCACACATGGCAAGTATTTTGTCGATATATAGCTATAGGAACAGTTTTGGCTTATCACGTGATCTTACAACTATAATCGAAATGTGCCACTCGCTATAAACAATCCGTATGCGCTCGCAGGAATTATCGTNTCACGTGATCTTACAACTATAATCGAAATGTGCCACTCGCTATAAACAATCCGTATGCGCTCGCAGGAATTATCGTCATTTTTACTCTGCGCACGAACTGTCGATGCATGTACGAACAAGATGTAAACCTCGCCACAAAAATAATACAAGACGGTAGACATTCTCATAATTTATACTTACCTCAAAACATTAATTTTCACTGTGCGACTTGAAACATAGTTATTTTAGCTGCCGGCTCGTATTACACGAACGTTTACTTCATCTTTTCGCGTCCATAACTGGCCTCCCTTCATCTCGCTGTATCTGCAGCGGTCTCAGAATCTGACGGCTAATAATAATGATAAACTCTTTCCCGTGCAGACGGAATGTTCGAGCCTCCTGCCGCTGTAAATAAATGGACGCTCCCGCCCGCCATAGATGTGCAGACATGCCCTTCAGACCTACCAGCGTTTAATTTTCATTTTCCTTCTTGCTCTTTCCATCCTCACTGATTCGATCGTCCGCTCAGCGTGGGCTTCGGAGAAGGTATCGTCGCTCGACAACGAAGAAGAAAGCGAGGAAATCTTTCCACGAGGTATAAAATGGTTGAAATGCTATGAACAGTTTTGTTTTCTATCCCTGCTTCTTTGGCGTTTCATGGCTTCGTCAAGTCATCGTGCTTCCGTTTCGCATTTAAGAACACGCCCATTTTTATTCGCCTGGAAAACATAGATAGAATCGCGAGACTGAAAAAAAAAAATNTTTCGCATTTAAGAACACGCCCATTTTTATTCGCCTGGAAAACATAGATAGAATCGCGAGACTGAAAAAAAAAAATGTTTAATGTGCATCTTTGAAAAATGTTGAAACGCAGTTTTGAAGACACGTGCTTTCCTTTTCAANAAAAAAAAAAATGTTTAATGTGCATCTTTGAAAAATGTTGAAACGCAGTTTTGAAGACACGTGCTTTCCTTTTCAAAATGTTACAGTTCTGTAAAGCAGCCTATGTGAAACCTAAAATGTAATTACGTTAAGTATTATCGCCGCCGCATACCAATTAAGCTACATAAGCAGTTAAGTCATGTAGATATTGATCTGCCATTGTAATGATTCGTTTCACGCCTGTCTTACATTGCTCACATAATTACTTTTCGCATAAGTATATCATCAGTTGTATAATTTAGTTATGTGTCTGCGCATATGTTATTTTATCTGAATGTATTTATATCACACACATCCTTTGAGAATGTTTATTGCGTTTTTAACTGAAAGTAATATTTTTCATAATATGTTTATTTATTTAACTATATCTATGCTCGTTACAAAAGAAAAGTAACTAAAGCTCATCGTGTTGCCAATTAAATGAGATCTGAAATTACAATCTATCTATTACTCTAAATAGCCTATAGTTGCCTGCTCTGGGTTTAGCCAGCTTCATTTGATATAGTTTTAATGTAAATAAAATAAAAAAGGTGCATATTATTTTACCATTTGTTTACGCCACTCAAATAACAAAATTGAACTAAGATCCCAGGGAAAAAAAATGTAATCACCTTGCAAGTTTAAATGTTAGTAACTTCAGATAGCGTTTCAGGTGGTTTCTGGGCTATAGATAATTTCGCAATGTGCCACGGGACTCATACATTGCGAAGATATGGTATAGTGCAGTAAATGCCTCGTTCGATGAGTATAAAATGGAACACAATGCAGATGTTAACTATTGGCAAAAAGGAATTGCTCTGTTTGGGCATACCAAGGGGCATAGTGAGATTGAAATAGCTTAATTTGCAGGTTTATCAAAACGTACGGTCATATTGGTCTAAAGATCCCAGTCTGCAAGAAATTCTCGTCAAAACTCTGGCCGAAATACAAGACTGACAGACAGGGACTGCTGGCATAGTTCACAATTGTGAACAAAAATTGCTCCGCTTTCAGGTAAGAATTACTGCTGGTAGTCAACGCAAGCCCTTCGTAAAAAAAACGCTTCTCAGAAAACTATATGCCGTGAATATGTGGAGCAGATTGGCGCACAAGAGACCTTTGCTCACTTTTGCTCATAATTTTTCCGGCTACAATGGGCTAAGAGACACTAACGGTCGACTGTTCATAATTGGGAATATGTCAACTGGTTAGGTTAATTCCTTTNCTGTTCATAATTGGGAATATGTCAACTGGTTAGGTTAATTCCTTTCTGCCAATTGGGGATTATGATAAGCGTTGTGTTCGTTTTATACGTTAGGAAACTTGAAGTGAGAACTGCGTACAAGGTGTTGTCCAAGATGGAAATGGTTTCCCAATGTTCCGGAGGTGTTCTTATTGCGAAAAAAAATGGGTATTTTATTTGGAGAGATAAGAAATTAGTACCACATGGGCTGCACTGAGCTGATGGACAAACAGGTTTTGCCTTTTGTTAACCATTTTACTGAGTAACATAACATTCTATCCCCCATATTTTAAGATGACCATTTGCGCGTTCTCAATTCTGCAAATGTGACTTCAGCATGATGGACATTCAGGAACATTCTCGCACATTTGGAATAACCCGTAAACTCCCAAGATTAATATCCCTTTGAAAATCTTAGGTATTGCCGAGAACAAAGAGCAGACGTCAGCAAAATCTTGCGCACTTCACAATTCTTCAACGTAAGTGTGGCTGCATACTGATGTAGCCATACATGCGCACACTTGTCTCCAGACTACGTCAAATCGAATGACAACTGTTATTCGTGCTCGTGGAGGTATTGCATCCTACCATGTACGTTTCAGTCACAGGTGACTTAGTATCGACAAAAAGGTCACCTTCTATCGAGCATGCCTTGTCATACGGTTCCAGGCCTGTCTCGCACTGGGGAGGTCCTACATACAGGATTAATCCTGGCCAGGTACAACTAAGCGAGATGATTTGTTATGGAAAATGGAATGGCAGGCATAATACGACCTATGACTAGAGACCGGAAAAAATCGCGAGTTCAATGACCTGCAAGCTAGACTCTACAGTCTTATGTACAAATATGCCGACATCAACTGTACATTGGTTGCTTGCTGTCACAGTGGAAGGCGACGATTGGACCAGCATTCTCCAGGAAGTGTCAAATACGGCGTGGGCCAATGGATTAAGTTATATAAACGCATTTGTTTTGAATTCTAACTTGTCCTAAAATGAATCCGCGAATTCTTCAGGTCTCTACCTATGACTAAAGACCCCAAAATTTCGCGGATTCATTTGAGGACAAGCTAGACTTCAAACACATGTACAGTTGACTTTCTTCTTCGATTGAATCGCAGTTTCTAGGACATGCCTTGGAAGTACTTGAGCCAATAACTAACCTTCAAGAAAACAAAGGCCGAATTCCGTGCCTCCTGGTCTGGGGTAAAAATGGCTAATCAGCCAATGAACAACTAACTGAGTCTCGAGTACACAACGGATTGTGGAGTCTAGCTTGGTAACAGATGAATCCGCAAAATTTCCGGATCTCTACCTNCTAACCTTCAAGAAAACAAAGGCCGAATTCCGTGCTGCCTGGTCTGGGGTAAAAATGGCTAATCAGCCAATGAACAACTAACTGAGTCTCGAGTACACAACGGATTGTGGAGTCTAGCTTGGTAACAGATGAATCCGCAAAATTTCCGGATATCTACGTATGACCTAACGTGATTATCAAGGGAGAGACTGGCCTTGAAAAGTGGGAGCTGAGAGTAGTTGTTTGTTAAATGTCAGACACTCCGTCAGATTAAAAAACTAATTCGTGAATAACGTTAGTTCTATTTGATATCTGCCACCTGTGAACATTTGGCGGGTGATATCAATCGATAAACACCCGCGGATGACACCCTTTGTTGAATAATAACATGGCACCCCCTTACCTCTTAACGACAGGCGATGTTATCACCCGCCAAATTTCAAATATGGTAGATATCAAATCAGACTAACACTATTCACGAATTTTTGCTTCATCTAACGTAGTCGCTGACATTTTGCAAAAAGTAAATTTAAGTCCGTATTTTCAAGGGCGTGTCTTTCCCNAGTTATATAAACGCATGTGTTTTGAATTCTAGCTTGTCCTAAAATGAATCCGCGAATTCTTCAGGTCTCTACCTATGACTAAAGACCCCAAAATTTCGCGGATTCATTTGAGGACAAGCTAGACTTCAAACACATGTACAGTTGACTTTCTTCTTCGATTGAATCGCGCAGTTTCTAGGGCATGCCTTGGAAGGACTTGAGCCAATAACTAACCTTCAAGAAAACAAAGGCCGAATTCCGTGCTGCCTGGTCTGGGGTAAAAATGGCTAATCAGCCAATGAACAACTAACTGAGTCTCGAGTACACAACGGATTGTGGAGTCTAGCTTGGTAACAGATGAATCCGCAAAATTTCCGGATATCTACGTATGACCTAACGTGATTATCAAGGGAGAGACTGGCCTTGAAAAGTGGGAGCTGAGAGTAGTTGTTTGTTAAATGTCAGACACTCCGTCAGATTAAAAAACTAATTCGTGAATAACGTTAGTTCTAATTGATATCTGCCACCTGTGAACATTTGGTGGGTGATATCAATCGATAAACACCCGCGGATGACACCCTTTGTTGATTAATAACATGGCACCCCCTTACTACTTAACGACAGGCGATGTTATCACCCGCCAAATTTCAAAGATGGCAGATATCAAATCAGACTAACACTATTCACGAATTTTTGCTTCATCTAACGTAGTCGCTGACATTTTGCAAAAAGTAAATTTAAGTCCGTATTTTCAAGGGCGTGTCTTTCCCCTTACTAATCACATTATATCATAGGTCATATTATGTCTTCTGTCCCATTTTACATAACGAAACATCTCACGAAATTTGTTTAGTCTATTCGCGGTTTCTTCACACTTTTTTTATTCAAAACTTTCAAAAATAACCCCATGTATGACGCGTTCGGTTGTAACCTAAATATGCAATGCATCACAATCTTTTATAGTTCTATTAACACTAAAGTATCTTATTTTTTGTAAAATTGAATTTTTACTTACATTTTATATATAAAAATAATATTTCACTCGTAATTAATACGAATAAAAACAGAGGGAAAATAGGTGTGTCGGTAATGCCTTGTAAGAAATAGTTCTCATGCAAAATATCATTACACTAAGTGCGTACGAGTGCAGTGCGTTGTCCCTTTGGTGTAATTATCTAGATTCGGTTAAGCTTTGTTTGCATGAGGCGGAGGAATAGCCTGAAAGTAGAACTTCAGCAAGACTTCAGAAAAGTTTAAAGAAACAATGGATGTACTATACCTGGAGTTCAGGATAACCCGGTAGATCCGTTGTCGGCTGATGGCAGTAAGAGCGAATGCTTTCCCCCGTTACAGGCAAATGCCAGCATTTTTTTCTTAATTTGGATCTTCTCAGCTGTGGCCAGTTACATAAAGTCTTTTATTAGCCTCGTCGAATTAAAGGAAGGAAGATAACGAAATTTTTCTCCTAGTTTTCGGCTTTGGTTTTCTAGCCCGATACAAAGTGAGTTTGTAATTGCCTCCGTATTCTCGTCGCACCATCACACGGGAAGACAAGTTAGTTTCGCAAACCATCCATCTTTCTCCTTCTAATAAAGTCAGATATAAAGTATGCGTCGCTAGGGGTCGGGCGGACGAGGTAGAGGGGAATCATATTTGTCTCTCCTAGAAAGAGACAGAGCGACGTCTTGCAACAGTCACTTTTTTTTTGCTCGATGGTGCCACAAGCACAAGGCCGCCGATCACAGAGCGACCTTGTGACGGTCCACGAAGGTATAGCGCCAGAAATGCGAAAATAATTAGCAATGGTCTCGTTCTTTTTATAGTGCTCTTTAATTCAGTACAGGCTCCCAGTCGACTCTTTGATTTAGAAAGATCCTGCCATTTCGCGTGATAAGATACCAGTCTCCATAGTCCTCTTACTCATTCGAGCAGACGTCACTTGTTCATTGGCAGCCGCCAAAAGCAGTACTCATTATGGAACGAAGCTATAGACTATTCACGGTAAAGTGAGCACTTTTGAAAGCACTCCCATTTCGAATAACAGTCAAAAAATAGATTTTATTTTAGCTTTAGACGTTAACTTCCAGACAATATTTAATTTTAAAAAAGTGGTTGAAGGATAAAAAATGGCCGAAACGAAAAAGTAGCTAGGGTCTCAAAACTGCTCACTATACCGTAAACAGCCTATACCAGTGCGCCGAATATTTATTATCGGTTCACAGTAGTGCAGGGCGTGTCGCATGAGCGGAGGTCCAATGCCACACTTGAAATTAACGTGCACTTGTAAGTGAAACTACATTTACGTGTATGCTTCTACCGTGGCACCGCTTTATAACGCGAAATAATAGTGTCTCTTAGTATGACCGATGGACACGGAGGTCAGCGCAGCGAATGTAGGCGCGGGCAGCGGTGCTATAGTCTATTCGCGGTTTCTTCGCACTTGCCGTGTATCACAAGCGCTTACACTTATGTTATCATAGCAGTATCCTATTTTTTTATTAAATTGAAAAATGTATTTACCTATATCTTATCTACAAATACAGTGAGAAGATAGGTATGTTGGTAATGCTTAGTAAGGAATAGTTCTTATGCGGAATATTATTCAATTGGGTGCACACGTATGCGGTGCGTTGTCACTTTGGTGTAATTTTCTAGACTTGTTTCAGCTTTGTTTGCATGAGGCGGAGCAATATCTTGGAAGTATAACTTAAGCAGGGTTTCAGAAAAGTTGGAAGTAACCGTGAATGAACTATAATCCTGCGAAAGTAAATTACAATACAGATAGGCACTGAGCGGTCGCGTTTTACGTTAGTGAAGAGAGTGAAGAGATTTGGGTGGCTCTGAACATCGAGGTCTTGCGAACCGATGAGAGTGATTGAGATGAGTATGAAGCAATGCCGGAATGAAAGGGCTAGGAAAACGGGAGATCCCCGAAAAAACCCGCCGACCAGCGACATCGTCCGGCACGATTCCCGCGTGCGAAAATCCGAATGTGACTCGGTCAGGGATTGAACCTTGTTCGCCTTGGTGGGAGGCGAGTAGGCTAACCGCTCAGCCACAGCACCCCAGTCGCAGTTTGAGCAGGTCTAAAGGAGCACACTGTAATATTGCCATTACGAGGGACTAGCTACTCCCTCAAAAAGTCTGCTCTCTAGAGCATAACTAAGATAAAAGTCATTCTGCAATGTTTGGCCATATTGCAGTTTCATTTCTAAACAAAGGACCAGCAAGGGAAATTAAATATTTACAGATGCGAGAGAGAACTTTAAAGTAGTGGTATTCTTGCCATCTTGTTTGTATTTATATTTCTTTATAACGTAGGTATGTTAAGATTTAATATAAAAATTCCAACAATACTATGTATATAATCACTTTAAAAATTTCTGAAACCAGAATGGACTAATTTCAGTGTGTATTTCTTATGTGAGAGTGAAAAACGAATAAATAATTGGTTAATCTTTAAAGGCAGAAATTTGCCCAATTCGCAACCGAAGTGATACAGTTTTTGTGGAAAACCATTTTAATTTAAAAAAATTTAATAATGTATTTGATTATAATATTAATCATAGTTTTAATCTCATACCTCTACTCACCAAAGTTAATTTTGTTTTCATTAGTTGCACCTTTCTTGCGAGTTTTGTTCGGTGCTTAATTTTAATTATCTTTATTACAAGTTTCGTATCAGACAGGTCAAATTTAATCCCGCTCAAACCTTTTTCAATTAACATAAGTGACTAGAATCTGTTTGTGGCAAACATATTAAGCTTATTCCATTTTATTTGGATATAAGCTTATTAGTTAAAAATTGTGTTTTTAAATTGTTTTAGACTAACCGGATATGTGACTGGAATGAAATCAAAGCATACAAGATATATTGAATTTTAATGCTGGCGACATAAACGTGTTTTCAAGGTAGAAATAATGTGTAACTACCTGTTGAAACTAACTGAGGACATAGAGATTAGTCGTGGAAGAGAAGTTACAAGCGTCAAAAATGTTAACACTTAAAGTAAAAGTTTATATAACTTGAGCCATTTTTATGTTGTTTGAGCCATTAACAAATGAAAACTGCCTATATTTTTCGCTTCAACTTCAATATGCCTCCGTTATAGTTTTCATTTCAGTCCAGTTGCGAATTTTGCTTTTAACCCAGTCCAATTTCGTCCCTAGCTTAAATTATGATTGAAATGTTAATACTCGTACTAACACCACCAACTTGACGCTCTTACACATTTACATCTCACATCTCGTTCGGTGCGAGAAAAATCCGTGTTACCAGGTCGATCTCTCGCGGGACGCTGACGAGTCATCGATCAGAGACGGCGTCGTGTGCCTCCGGGGCACTTGGCGACATATCGACTGGTGCGATCGACCATAACGGCCTGTCCGTCCGACTACCTGTGCCCGACAGCGCGCCATGACGAGGCCAAGAAGACCCGTGATTTCCACCATCGGCCTTCCAACGAACAATGACCTTGATTGCCAAGGAGCCGAGATAGCCCATCGCCGGGGATTTTTATTACTTTTAAAATTTTTTTGAATGTGTAGCGCGAGGTATTCAATTAAACACAAAAGTCATGACGTCCTTGTGGGCACAGAAATAAATTACCTCCGAGCTGCATAGGTATGATGCATCGCGGGAGATTAGAGAGGCTAATGATCACATTCACGGGACGTAACAAGAGGACGTTTGACATACGGGAGAAAAGGTACTTGATCACTTATCGGCTCACAATGGCGTTCTCCCGGCCTCTAGTCCATTGTTAGTGAGTTACTTTTTTTTTATGCGCGCCTGCGTGGAAATATGCCCGCTTTCGGTGCGGGGACGGGAGAAAAGAACGTGGATTAAAACAAGAAGATGGAAGACTCCGGCGCGGACAATAGCTGATTAGCCAGATAACACGTAGCCGGTTCGAGTTTCGGGTGGCAGACGTCAACTCTGTGCATGCGCGGAGGGCTGCATTGACCTATCACACGACATGAGGAGCTTTCCTCGCACCCCGGATGAGTTAGAGATGCAGCATCTCTGTAGCTTCGTTCTTCTGCAGCTTTCTTTCTACAGCGTATCCGCGCGGCCTTGCACAGCTGGTTCACTTCTTACATCTCAGCTTTAAAAAAAAAATCTTCACCGTAATTGCACAAATACTAACTGCCATACACTCTAAACCTGATACAGTGAGAATTGAGCCAAAACAGTGAAAACCAGTGAAAATTGAACGACTGGTAACGAGTGCTAGATAACTAATTAATATTATGTCTGAATTTCGCTGATTTATTTGTGATTTCCACTGAATGTCGAGGATTTCACTGCCATAAGTCACTTAATCCCAGGTCAATTGCCTGATTTGCCAGTCAGTAGTAGCTTAACTGACTTTCAGTGAATGTTGAGCACGAACGAACACAAACCATCATTCGCCGCCATGATAGTTCGCACTGAGTCAACCAAAACGATGGCACCAGTATGGCTAACCAAACAAATTAAGTAACACACGTAAATGGTATTGTGCACTATATACATCATAAACATACCACCCACCCAAAATGATTATTTTCTTTCAAGTTCACAAGAAAGCTATTCAATATAAACATGGAATGAGTAGGTCTAATATCACACTGTAATGTTAATCCACAGGAAGTGGACAAATCTTGTTGACAGGTAGTATGAACTCCCCCTGTGGTGTTCTTAAGATTATCACGCAAACTATACACCATCTTGGCCTGGATGTACTGTTGACACTCTGTCAGTCTTCCACTATAGTGGTGGCAACATGGAGTCTTTCAGCAGCACTTAACTGGTTGATGCAAGTGTCAGAAACTGGTTATGTCCATTCTCCCCTTTGCTGGATATTGTGTAGGTACTCCACACTCCATCTATTCCATATTTGTACCAATTGCTCACCCACAAGAAAGTGGCCTGGTGTCAGAATGTCATACTCCCGAGGTGAGAGGGCACATATGAGTATCGAATTCAACACTGCCGAGACCTGCGCGAACAGCGTTGAGAGTTCTTCGAATGTCAGCAACTGAGTACCTATAACTAAATACAGATGATGNTAACTAAATACAGGTGATGCTTAGCACACTTGATTGCTGCTTCCCACAGATCTTCAAAATTCGGACTTGCTGGAGTGTTGAAGTGCCACTTCGGCCCTCCTAGGTTCACCTTAGCTGCTACCTCTTCCGCATTATCCCCCGAAAACAATGTTGCATACGCCTCCTTCAGTTGCGTATGTGCTCCTACAAAGTTGGTGCCATTATCGGAGTACACATCAGTGGGGATTACTCTTATTGACACAAATCGCTTGAATGCAGCCAGAAAAGCTGCGGTTGACATATAAACGAACAGACACATACATGTATACCTTGAAGGTTGCCTTCTTCCTCTAGGGGTTGTTTTCAACGAGATACTCTCGTGTTCGCGTGACATAAACACTGTTTGTCGGAGGTCATACGCTGTACTACATACTCTTTATAGGGTTAAGAATTGTCTACCACTTAATGCTAAAATAACATTGGTACAGTTGCTGATATTCCCTATTTTTTATTATTGCGACATGGTTTATAGAGACATCACGCAAAATTTGGCAGCTAAACTTCAACGCATGCAAAATTCTTGTGTTCGATTTTTGTTCAACCTAAAATAACGTGATCACTTGTCTCCTTACTTTGATAAACTTAATTGGTTACGGCTGGACGAACGACGTCAGCTCCACAGTCTCACACTAGCATACAAAATAATATCCTCGTATATTGCAACACCAGAATACTTACGTAGTCTGTTGCAAACCTTGGGGAATGATAACACTATTAACACACGTGCTAAAAATACACCTCGCTTAAATATTACAGCTCACAAAACCCAGGTATATGAACATTCTTTCGCCATCTCTGTCGCACGAGAGTGGAATAATTTACCCGTAGAGGTAAGGAACTCGACAACACTAACAACTTTTAAGAGCAATGCTGCCAAGTACATTAAGAATAAATATGCGTCCATGATTCCACACACGCGCATGAGCACGCATCATAATTCCGTAGTATTTTAATTTGTTTACTTTTTTTTCCCATAACTATTTGTAGAACCCAGCAACATCTGTTTATGTATGCATTCACTTTAATCAATGTGTAATTTTTTGCTGTCGATTCGTCAATTTATTTCAAGGAGTTGCTGCATTCAATTTTTATTAATCTGTAAGTGGTTATTATAGATCTATTATTTATTTTATTGCGTTTAGATTGAATCTCTTGTTTTCCTCTCAGCTACTTTGTAGGTTCTGCACATTTATATTTATGATTGGTAATGCTGATTATGATACATATTATTGTGCTATTGTAGATCCATATTATTATGCTATTGTATTTTTTATTTTTTTTAACATTCCCTTGTCTCTAGTCCTGCTCAAGATATGTACATAATGGGAAACCACAGATCATTTTTAGAGTTGAATCTATTTGAGGTATCGTATTTCTGTTTCGCCTCTTGTTAATTTAAGTATTTAAGTATACTTATTTCTTGCTCATTATGTTAACGTATGTGTACTTTATGTTATATCTGGTTGAGTGTAAGAGAAGGCATTGAAGCCTTGACTTCACCGGTATAAATAAACTTGATAAATAAAATGTTTAAAACGAGTGACATACGGAGTTAGTTACTTGTAGTAAACAAAATTCTGGGTTACCCTCGCCGAATTCGTCAGCATGTGGAGACAACAGATGAAAATAAGTTGCCATGTTAAATAAAACCTTGGTAGCCAGAAGGACGTAAGTAGTCTACAGCGATTGCATAGAGATGCCCCGCACCATAGTCCGAAGCGCTTTTGGAGGAATGCCCGGTCCTTCTTGGAAACAACCCCAACTGTGTGCGCTGGGTGCTTTTTCCACTGTCCTTCCCTTCTCACTCCGAACAAGGGTTTCTGCGTCGGTGTCTTTCATCTATATGCACAGCTACCTGGGGGTTCACCTCGAGAAAGGCCTCCCTTACAAGCCCCGGCTCACAGCAAACAAGGCTTCTCCACGGCCCGCTGTGCGACACACATCCCGCCCGTGACGTCAGGAGTGACGTCGTGATCGCCGAACAGCAGGCAGTGGAAAGGCCTCTTAATTTCAAGCAAGGTCTTTGCAACGGCACCGTGTAGTCAACGCATTCAGTCATTGCAATAGTGCAGGATTTCGCGCTGTTAATAATCGCAAACACTGTAAAAAATATTTGAAAAGTAAGCTTATAACCTTAAAATTTCCCTTTTCTGTTTTGGGAGAAAGAACCTTGAACTGCAAGTGTACTGACACGGCCATGGACTTGCGCGAGTGTTCGTCATAAGGTCAACATGTTGAGCGCTATACGCCACTGACAGTCACATGTCCATGATTCTAACAATTTCAATATAACTTCACCTACGCATTGTGTACTAGCCACTAGGCACATGATAAACTTAATTTCACATACTCGACGGGAGATCTACGAGGTATAATAGACAGCGTGTTCACAGACACAGCAAACAAGGGGGCCAGAAACATTGGCCCTTGTCGGTCGTTCGAAGAAGGCAAGGAGGCGGGCAAGGTTTAAAAAATCAAAAAATTGTCTTAAAGTTACCCGAATTCCTTTTATAAATGTAAGTTTTTATGAAAGTATACATTACTTAGAAAATGTTTTCGACCCGTTTACGAGAAAAGGGAGAAATTATTTTATTTTGTCGTGACACTGATTAGTACCAACGAGCTCCTGTTTGCAGAAAGTATTCTTCAGTAACCGAAGCGAGACCAAGTTGTCTAACCAATCTCACATTTCACGAAGGACTGCACGTGCCAGGTGATGCATTTCATTGTAGACAAACTATTACTGTTAATGAAAAAATAGCTTTGCTTATATTTTCATATTGATAACTCGCCCAGCGCTCTTGAATGTAATATTTTCAGAACATTTTGATATCGTCATGGAAAGGATAATGTTAGAAGAAATTTCCCTTGTTGGATTGCTAATAGAAAACAAAAATACAATAGGCCTATATTATGTTATTTGAAAGTAAAGCAGGGCTTCCAAGCCAGATGGTGCAATGGTAAACCTTCGGACTCGTAATCACGAAGACATGGGTTTGCATCCCGGTCCTGCCATTTTGATTTATGTTTTCCATGGTTTCCCGAAATCACTCCAGGTGAGTAATGGGATGGTTTTTATGCTACAGTACATGGTCCATCAATTCCTCCCCCGTCCCTGCTTCTCTGAGAAACCTTCAATTTCTAATGACCTCGCTGACTACGAGACGTTAAGATCAACCTATCTAATCTACCTACTTTCCTTCCTCCTCAAGATGAATATTATGCATTGCCCTTAAGCGTGGTGCACCACACGCGGAGGATCCTGATTAAATTCCCGCCAGAGAGAATTTCACGTGATTGATGGGCCTGTCTCACCCTCATACTCCGGAAGGCAATATCAGACCACTGTAGATTCGTTGTGCTTAGTCGCCCTGGATGATTCACGCGTCATCTGTGGTTAATATCAATTCGCCAACAGTTTACACGAGGTTCTCTGCAACGTAATGTTACGTCAGCAACACTCGAAGTGTAAATTAATCAAATTAACAGGATGGATTTCATACTATTGAACGTAGGAAATAACTTATGATTGGGGCACTCGTCATTATATTGGCAGAAAGCCCGCCAGTAATGAACGTGGTTCAGTGTAGCAAGCGCGTCTTGTGTTGTGTGCAGAACTTATGTCCTACATTCGAGAATATAAACGTCTGACTTCTACACTGTTAAAAATGTCCGTATATTTACAAAAATGTTAACGAAAATGTACAGTAAATATCCGGAAACGCAATCTGTAATGACGGAAAACTGGAGCTGAGCTCTGTAAATACAAGATACGGAAGGTCTCAGTATATTCTATAGCTTCGGGTTTAGGGGACGAACAATGCCGAATCTACACAAAGCCTTCTTCGCCACGGTAGCCAGAAAATTATGTTTCGTTGACGCCTCTTAAATCTACTCTTTCCAACATCAAAAAGGAGCACTAGGCAACTGGAAAATAGTAGTAACTCTTTAATCACTCAAACAATACTACAAACTGAAAAAGTTACGTATTGTTACGAGTAGTGATCAGGCCTTAGCTGAGCGGCCTGCCTGATCACAGCTTCACTTATTTATCAGGACATGGGCCGTGATCACTGAAGATAGTTATGAAATCGCAAACCACAGAAACCCCCTCCACCGGCCGGTAAACGGGGACAACGCAGTCGATATAGGGCAGTGTAGCCCGTGGGCGGTGCATTTTGTCGTCGGGCCATTGGAACGAGAAGACCACTCAAGATGGGTGTGTCCGGCCGTCGACTACCACCATCGTTATCAGCCTCCGGAATCATGAACAAGGTGAGGACTCTCCTATTAGACTTTACTCAGAATGTGGCTGGTTAAATCTAATGTAATATAATGTAATATTTCAGTATATTTGTATAGCTTCCCCGCGCATAGCCAAACATGTTTATATTGAAATAATATTGTACAGCTTAATGTTAAAGAAACCCATTTTATATATTGTTCATTACATAACTCTTATCAATAACTTGCCACGCCCCTATAGCCCCGTAAAAGTATGGAATAATCATAAATCAAAGTATAACAGTATATAAAATTCCTAGAAATAACATAATTATACGCAACATTGAAACAAGAAAGTCGATGAGTGGTGAGAGTAATGTGCTCTAGCACTTTAATGTATGTTATATTATCTAATATAGCTCCAAAATAATTTTTTCCTTAAATTTTTAAATTAATTTTTTTACACGGTATAACCCCAACGAAAAGTATTTTTTTTTTTTTTAGTAATCTATTTTTTTTACACGGGAAGTAGTTACTGAAAAGCTGACTGGTAAATTTTACGGCGAGGTTCCATGAATTTACGAGATGTCCTGTGAAATTTACGGAAAGTCTGTTATTGGAAAAGGAACTTATTCATAAAAAATGTGTACTGAAAGTTTTTCATATAATCGCGAAAGATTGTTTTTTTTTTATATATTGCATTTCCGGAAAAAAAATTTAACATTTTATTTAGCAGGGCCCGAACCTATGCTGCCCGGTACGATAAAGGAGCCTGGGGAATTTTTTTTTACTTCGTGCTTGTTGACGCTCTTGCTTGTACGTCTTCCGGTTAACTGACGAACTGGCGGTGTATTATAAACTACCCCTAAATTTTGTATTCCTAAAAAAGATACATAAAATACCCATGCGTCAGCCAGATTCTTATATCCAGACATCTTCATGGAATTAAGGAGAATGTGTTTACTCTTTTTAAAATATATTATAATATCATTGCAGTTGATCGATTATTTTTAAGATCTGTAATTGCACAAGGCCGTACAATTTCGACAATGACAGAGCGTCGAATCGTTGATGTGACATTTGTCTGGAACCGGTATGGAAAACAACTTGTGAAACCATCAAACAGCATTCGAACGGGTTAGAACGCAGTGTCTCCTTAAAGAGGGTCACACGTGCCACCTCATCAACAACCTCGCTAAATTTGACGAAGTAAACTATAATCTCAACAAAAACGCGCGTAGCACTACAACAAAAACCATTGCTTCTTTGTCACGCCTCAAACGGAAAAGAGTGAATTTCCTTAAAATCGAAAGTATTAATTTGTTTCAAAATGGAGTTCAAATGAAAACCGTAGAATGAACTTTCTAAGAAAAATTCTGGACAAGACATTTAATTGTACTTTTTTTAAGGGGGATTATTTATTCTTTGGCTAATGCTTGTTCACCCATTTCCATAAAGTTGAATAATACTCTGTCTTAAGATGGCCACCTGGGTAGGCCGCGGAACGGTGTGCACAGCTCCAGCAGACAACGTTTTATTAAAAAAATCGTCCAACGTGTCTGAGCGAGGTCTGCTTACGAAAATCATATAAGAAACGTTACGCGTTTGTCGCATTTCAGTTACTCTATTTCTCTCTAAAGCATTTCCACGCTTTTAGATCTCAGGCGTGCAAAATTCCTTCAACCAGGCGGCTACCTTAAAATCCACAGACCGAGTCGTTGTTTCCCTTTGCTTCGATGAGCACCAGATAACCTTTTGCATACATAACGAAAGTGTGATCTCCAAGCTGCCAGCAACACCAAACAAATTTCGTCTCTTGCTGAAACTGAATTGCAAATGCCGGCCAATTTTCAAGGCGCGCTTGTTTCCCGACGTCCATGCTATTCATCATGTCCGCCTTATCTCTTCTACTCCATCTGACTTCTGCGAGCCTTGTTTGTTCTCTTCCTCTCGTAATTCTTTGTTTATTGGGTTTAATGTCTTACTTTCCGCGCACACCGGCGGGGTTAATGAGCACATGAACTCTTGATTATCGTGCGGTGGAGTTGGGGATAATAAGTCATTCATTCCCTCCACTCCAATTGTTAGCGAAGAGTCCTCGCTAGTGTTCCAGCCACTACCGGTAATTTTCTCATGATTAATTCATCTTCCTGTACCACATTGTTGCCCCGTGTTATACACTAACTATCATGGCAATCTCTCTAGTCCGGTACACCTGCTTGCTTTCGCTCTCGGGTTTGATAATGCTTCGTGAGGACTTTGATCGTAAATCTTTCAGATATTGTAATATGTTTCTGTTCAGTCTAAAGTAGGCGCAGCGCAGTTTGTAGTGGACGAAGACTCTTTTTCTTAATCGTCGTGTTTATTTTGAAAATACTAGCGGATAAACATGCTCATCGTCCTGTGTTCTAAAGACGATACAGTACTACACGACAGAAAGGTGGAGCTTATTTTCAACTAAGTGTGTTTCCGCTTTCGGAACGCTTATCGTCAAAAAAGCAAAATGGCTGACATTCCAAAAAAAAATTTTCCGCGGATAGATAGAAATTGGCAAAACTGTACCCTGAACCGGTATTTCAGCGAGTATGTTCTTTCAGAAAGAAACTGATACAGTACGAGCGGAGGTATGTTCTGCAGCAGCCAGCACGTTCTCGTTATTTGCTGCTACGAGGAAAGCTTATAGATGACTTAGAAACAGGCAATCCTAAGCAACATAATATACATTTAAAAAAAATTAAAGTCTAAAATTAACTGCTCTATCCATAAAAGTATTTAACAAATGTTATGAAGGGTAACTCTATTTTTATTTTTCCAGACTAGATTTCAGCCAACGTGTTTAGCGTTCGTTTACATTTCAAGTCGGCCACGGCGTTTTAATGTTGTAAATTAACACACTACACTGTACGCCAGAGGGTGGTTTACTCTATTTTTAGCTGAAAGAAAAAAGTAACCATTGCTCGTCCGAGATTCGACCTCAGTGTCTGGTCTTCCAGAGGTGACACACTGTGAGCGCCACAAGTGCTGGCGGCTCGCCGCCCTAGATGCCTTTGCTTGGTCAACCGGCACGGCCCGGTTGGCGGCATCTGATAACAGTGACGGCCTGGCTGTGTAACAAATTGTTACAAAAACATTTGGCGCGCATCGGCAAACGCACAAGTGACCTCGGCCATGGGTGGGAGGTATTCCTGGGTCTCTCGTACGCACTATATAATCTATAAATTCACACTTAGGACCAGGGAAATTTCACGTGTTCAGTGGCATGCAGACTAGACTAATAGTCCTACGTATATCCTGAGCCTCAGCTATTTGTTGGTTGGCTGCTGCCACATTGAGTGGCAAGTTTTACCCCAGATCATGTAGCATGGTCCTTGTTTATTTCACGATTCCTGTTGAGTCAAGGTCGTCCAGGTTGTGTGGAATAAATATTTTCGTTTGGTGAAACATTTATCACAATAATTTTATGTATCCATATATCCAGTTTGTTAATGCTATGTACAATAGTTTTCAGGACAATTTTTTTCAGATATTATGTTAGTGTAACGGCTTGTCAGCAAAACAATTCTACCGTTTTCGGATCACAAAAAAAATTCTAAGATAATTGTATCTTATGAACATAACAATGACAGGCTAAAAATATGTGCCTCCGTCAACTTCATGGAATGTTTTATTTTTCAAAAATGTTTCCCTTTTATTTTATAATTAACTAAATTGCCCTAAAAATGTATTTTCACGTGTTAAAAATAATTTGACTTGATTCTGAAAACTGGAGACATTACTTTGTGTGTTTCACCCAGTAAACGTTAAATTGTAATTATGTCGGTTTAGGCAAAAATATATAAACTGAAAATTTCTTGTTGAACTGTAAAATCATATTGCTTATAGTTAGAGGCGTAGCTAGAAGTTTCTCAAGGTGGGGGTTGCACTAAGTGAAGGAAAATGAGAGTGTTTGTACTGGCGTTAGTGGTGCTGCTGCATGTGTTAATTAGGACAAATAGTAGGAGAAAAATTACTTCACAGTATAATAAAATGCATCATAGTTAGGGCCACCTGTTTTTCGCGAAAATATTTATGCTCATTCTAGACTTAAATTTCTTACGTGCAAGCTTGCAAACTTCGTTTTTGTATTGACTGCGTGACTGTGTGAGAAGACCTTTACTACTCGACTGGGCCAATCAGAATAAAGTTACCCTGACACAGAACGCCCATGATTGGCTGGTAGACACTTAAAGCGCGTAAGAGTTAAAATCATCCAACCACGATATTTATTGGTTCTGAACTAATGTGTTTAGGAGTGTAACTTTTTTCGCGAAAAACGGGCGCCCTAATCATAGTGCACACCAATCACATATTTGTATTACAATTAATAAATTATTAACAATTTTAACACCGACTGTTGACAAACTTAAGAGGCAAAGGAGGAGGTAACAACCCTCTCATCCTTCTTTTGGCGCGGCCGTGGTGGCTGATCGGTTAGCCTGCTCGCCTCCCACCAAGGCGAACCGGGTTCAATCCTCGGCCAGGTCGGGTCACTCCCGGATTTTCGCATGTGGGAATCGTGCCAGACGATGCCACTGGTCGGCGGATTTTCTCGGGGATCTCCCGTTTTCCCCGCCCCTTCATTCCGGCACCACTCCATACTCATCTCAATCACCCTCATCGGCGCTCAAGAACTCGCTGTTAACAGCCGCCCAAATATCTTCACTCACTCACTCAATCACTCCTCTTGGCTACGCCGCTGCTTATAACATCAACAAATCGAACACTACGGAGTAGAAAATAACACATTTTGCCTGGCCAACCTGCTATAACTTCTTCGCCTTCTTCGAGAATTAGGTACGGCGGGTTGCTGGACCACCAGCTAACCTCCGGGATATGATATGGACCACATCGTGAGCGTCGTAAAAAAACTCACGTGAGTCTTATTTATTGCGAGTCGTGACGATTGAAGGCGGCACAGCACGCGTTCACACATAATCTGATCGCGACTCGCCGGTGCAGAGTTATGCGAAACAGAATATACGGGTCCAGGGCAACTCAAGGTTTTTTTAGGTACTTATTGTTTAATCTCAGCACTCGGCCAATTTGGAAGGATGAATGTTTAGTTGGAAATAGACTACGTTCGTTTTAACACATGCCTGCGCGTCGGCCGTTGTTGTGAGGCGTAGATAACAGTTCTCGAGGTAAAAAAATGATTTAAGATTTTTGTTGAAAATTGGTTTGGCGATTGCATAGTACTTAAAGTAATAAGTATCCCGGAAGTTAATACTCTGGTTTTTCTTTTATTTATTTCTACATATTTAATCAACGAGACGTATGTTTGTCTGAGTGGTACGCTCCAAGAAGTTGTTCGTAAATTTACTAAGTCATTTGCATACCCGTGTTGAAAACGAATGGTATTTTTCTGCACATGCGTCCATTGCAGCTCTCCTACAGAAATAGTCTAATACTTAGTGAAGTTCCAAACTTTGGTTTCGCCTCCGCGCAATCCCCCTCAACCCGGGTGGGCACTATGGTTTGTCACCCCTCGTCCAGACGACGCTAAGCCCCTGGCACAATAGACGATTGGTGTTAGAGGTTGGTGTTGGTGGTTGTTGTTGGCGGCTGTTGAAGGACAGAGCAGTATATGTGAGAGAGTGCAATTTCCTGTTAATGGTTGGTGTTGATGGTTGGTCCTAAAATCATTTCAACTCGCGCTTTGGCGGTTGTTGTTGGTGTTGTTATTGATTATTGGTGTTGTCGCGAGTCGGAATACCTTCAACTTTTTCCACAAACCAACCAATCAGAAATCATTTTCTAGGTTCTGAACGAGTGACAATGGAAAGCTTTGAAATTGCAGAAATAACCATGAAAATAAAGATATTTATATTAATCCTATAATACATGCCATTATTCAGCAACCAGCAATATTTAATATTAAAAATCCTATGTGTAGTAGCATAAAATCGAAAGCAAATAATGCGAGTTTATTAAACTTACATGGCTTTTACAAAGCGATTGCATGATTGCAGACTAATTTGGGGTAACAATGTGAGTATTACTTTTGTTTACAAAATTGAGTACATTAATTCTTGGCATAAGGAAATAAGTTAATGTTTTTAAAATAGCTTACTTCGGTGTGCTTTATTTGAAAAAAATTAATGTCACTAATAAAAGTCTTGTTTGCTTAATTATGCAAATTCAAATTCCAGCAACAGCAAATCAAAATAAATGCTACACCTTTCTTAAGACTTTACTACTACCTGTTGGCTCAGCCGCGAAACAATTTACAATAACACCAACTATTGTGCCATGGAACACAACGCACACCAACCGAAAACTACCAACACCAACAAGAACCACCACCAACAACCGCCTATTGTGCTAGGTGGCTAAACTTATCCCCTGGGGAGGGGCATGGCAGGTATCCCTGCCTGGCTTATCGCTAACGGGCATGAGAAGCTATGTCATTAGAAACCTTTTTTTTTACGCCGATGGGACACGTGACGGAAGACAAGTCATAGTACTCGCATAGTAATTGAATGAAAAATTAACAGTCTAGAAATTGATTAGTACACTTCTCCAGAAACTGTTCAGTTGGCAACTGTGTGAACGTCAACACAACAGAGGAATCGTCGAACACTGCATTTGTCAATAATCTTTATTCTGTACGCGTATCTACTTTACTATATAATCAGCCAAAAATACGTTTGGTATTTTGCAGATGAATTTAGTGGAAGTAGAAATTTTCGATTGGTGAAAGTGCTGATCAGCTTTGTTATGTGAGTAGGACATTTTAAAAATATAGTTAAAATGTGCAAAATCTGAAAATGCGAAGCAGTGTCAGCCGTAGGTAGCTCAATATACCTATACGTGTGCAAGTGGATGCATCACCCCAAGTAAATGTTCAAAAATACAAAAAAAAAATTTTTTAAATAGATTAGCAAATTTACGGAATGCTTCCCATGAATCTAGAGGAAAATTTTCATGAACCAATACGTTAATTGGGATCACAACATGTGTGAATCTATGCCTGTGTTTCCCGCAAAAGTACTTTCAAAAAACATTTGCACAGGTCTCTGGGGCTGCCCACGCCCTTTATGTGGCAATGGTGGTGCGATGATCGTTGTTTGTTCGCCTCCAGCCTTCGGGATGACAGTTTATGAGCATCAACTTCCAACTTTTTTGAAGCCCTGCTAAAGTTCTACTTCCAGTATATTCCTCCGCCTCATGCAAAGAACGCTTAATCAAGTCTAGTAAATTACACCAAAAAGGACAGTGCACCGCATTCGTGCGCACTCAGTGTAATAATATTTTGCATGAGAACTATTTCTAACTAAGTATTACCAACACACCTGTTCTCTCCCTGTTTAAATTTATATTAATTAGAAATGTAAAATATTATAATTTAGAGATAAAAAATTTAAAAGTTCATTTTAATAAAATATAAGATATTGTTACATTAACACATATATAAAATGCTTATCATGCATGATATAATGAGGAAACAGCTAAGAATTCCATATATAGTGTTTTTTTCTAAGGTTTGATTTAAAAAATGTGAAGAAACCGCGTTAAGACTATAGTCGGTAATTCCGAGGTACGAAGACCACTATATTGCAGCGAACCCCGTGCATAACTGCGCAACATAAACTTTTTATGTTTCTAATCACTTCGCCACAGCGCGAGGAGCTAAAGGACGCGCGTATAAGCGCCGGACACGGCGACTTCTCCTAATAAGGCGAGCCAAGTGGCTCTTCGCGGCCATTCCCATTCGGCCGCGTGCATACAGGAGGTCGGCGATGAGTCGCGATAGCGTCCCGAGTAACAGCTCCGCCGAGGGCACAACGTAATGAGAGGTCAAGAGTCCGCGTCACCCGCCATATTGAATGTTTTATTTGTTTATTCCTGATTCCAATTTCGGATGATTTATAGGAAACATTCGGCCATAGAAGCTCAGCTTATTACCTTACCNTTGTTTATTCCTGATTCCAATTTCGGATGATTTATAGGAAACATTCGGCCATAGAAGCTCAGCTTATTACCTTACCTATCATTACGGACATAATATTCGAACTAGTGACATATTTTTATTGAACATTTAACTTAATACGAAATTGTATATATTAAATTAATTAATTTTCGCCCTTTAATGACGACCAGGGAACACCTATAAACGATCAGGTACAGAAATTTGCACAGAATTATCAAATGTAATGCTTCAATAACACGTTCAGTAANTGTTTATTCCTGATTCCAATTTCGGATGATTTATAGGAAACATTCGGCCATAGAAGCTCAGCTTATTACCTTACCCATAATTACGGACATAATATTCGAACTACTGACATATTTTTATTGAACATTTAACTTAATACGAAATTGTGTATATTAAATTAATTCATTTTCGCCCTTTAATGACGACCAGAGAACACCTATAAACGATCAGGTACAGAAATTTGCACAGAATTATCAAATGTAATGCTTCAATAACACGTTCAGTAACGACTCTGACTTCTGTTATGGCACTTAAAGGAATAGTTGTGTACAAGGGGCGATGCAGCGTCGTAATAACAGCGCGCAGATGCAGCGTTATCAACGCGGGGAGGACAGTATCGCCACCGCGGGAAGAACCGTGTGGTCACCCGCGCGCTTCCCAGCAATCAATTTATTTTCCACGAATACAGACGGCCGCAAAAGGAACAACCAACGCCTCCACAATCTCACCACGGTATTTATTGCGTCCCCGCAAGTGATTTATATCGGCTGGGTGCGCACGGAGAGCCCGGCCGCGCGTTCGGCTCCACTCTCGCCTTTATCGGCCCCACCGCCGAGGCGACTCTTTTTTTTTTTTTNGACGAGAGTTGTCTCTGTCTGCCAGACGATTGTCGTGATGCTGTGGGAACCAGGGGGAGAGTCCTGGCCGGCCTGCCCTGGGGCGTCGCGGTGGGTGTCCGTCGATACCTCGACAAGTTGAGCAACTTCGGGGCTCTCTCCTCTCAAGGTGTGCTGCGACCAAATACGCTACAGGTCAACGTTAATTTTACATATGGCGGAATAATACACCATGTGCATACAAATAGAACTTAAGCAGAGCTTTAAAAAGTGCTCAATTCCCCGTGAACAGACCATACTGGAAATAGCGCCAAATATTAGCTAGCGGCAAGTGGTAACACTACAATAAATCTTTAGCTATAATTTTTTAGTTTGTGCACATTTAGCAACAGTTTTCAAACGTTTATGTCTTTCCACATGTTTGACTTGTTGAGGTAATTTTATTTCATCACATTTTTGTCACCGCCCTTAAAAAAAAAGGTAGGTCCTAATAAGAGAAAAAAGAGAAAATTAAGTTTCCGAGCTTATTATGTTAGCGTAGGAACTTTTCGATCTATTAAATGCATTAGTAAACAGAAGTACTGCTATCTGTCGGCTCGAGGTGACATCACACACCAGGATCTCTGCAGAAATGCACCAGATATCCGGAATTGGTCTCTTAGTGTATTTGGTGCGACTGTGAGCGAAGAGAAGCGAAAATGTCGACCTTCAAACGTTACAATACCAACAATAATCGTTATTTCCTTTTATGTGCCGAGTCTAAGGAAAATATTGTTTTAAAAAAGCTGGATATAATTTCCTAATTTAGCTAAAACAGTAGAAAACAATTTTGCACAGCTGTTTCTTTTACTATGTACTTTCTATCACTCATTGCATTACAACCGTCAGAGGGAAATATATATAATTTAACTGATTGATTGAACACTCAAAGTAGTCATATTATCACGAATTCTGAAGTCCAATATTCTAGGTCGGTGAGTACAACAACTTGTTAGTGTATCGCGAAATCCTCCCACTTCCGCTCCGATGATTAATGATTACGTGGATCACAGACACCGCAGCACTCGTCTGGAAGCATTCCTATGGCTATCCACAGTCACTTCGGGCTAATAGGTCGCTGTCTCCGAACTGTAAAATTACCACCGTAGCTCGCTGAACCCACAGAAGCACTCGCCAAGTCACAGACGTCCGCACATTGTGAAGTAGTCCTCCGGCGGGTGTCATATAGGTCTCTTATAAGCAGCTGCGTCTATCATAATCGAGAAAAAAACTACGGGATATTTTAATGTAAATTCTTTTAGGACAGAAATGAAAGTCGAGGTTTTGTTGCCTATTCACGGATATTGAAACATAAATGTGGTCGTTGAAAAGTGTCAAAGTCAGCAAAAATCGACGTAAGTAGCCTTCTGTTTACGATATTTATTTTTCTGTAAAACAGTGTTTTAAACTATAGCGACCATGCTGTATATTTTCTGAATGGATAGCTGTATTGAAGCCTTATAGCCACCGCTTAAAATCCTGAGAAAAAAGAACACACGCAAAACTTGTTTATACTATTTTACATAGCTGTCGCGATGCTTCCTATGGCCGGGTGTGACCTTGCGGCGTTTAATATTTTTCACAAGGGATTCCCCTTTAGGACTGTATTATAAACATGAGCTGGTCCTGTGCGCTCAGAGATGTTTTTTACAAAAATAAGACGATCTCCGACCTTCTTGAAGGTGTGATCTGTCAATCAACTTGGCAAGCTCCCATAGCACGTCATCCCATGCTGAACTATTTTTCATTGCAGACACTCATCAGTCACTTCCGGGTCGTACAAAAAAAGAAACCAACTAAATGAAATCTTTTTAAGCTTGACCAATCTATCAGACAGACAGACTCGTCAAACATTGTTGACACAAGCTCTGACACACTTGAGAAATTGGGAACCAACAACGCTTTACCCTCATCAACTAAACGAAAGAGAACGTTGGATCCAAGTACACCCGAAGGATAGAAATGCAGCAGTTCAAATGTGCCTCCTCCCCCTTGCAAAAAAATCCCCGTAGAACTAAGAAGGCAGATGGACGTGATGCCACCATGGCGGCACCTTCGTCGTCCACGTCAACGAACAACAATACGAGCACATTAGAGCCGGAACCAGTAACAGAAAGTCACCCGCCTTCATGTCATTCAAACACACGGGCCACATCCACTGCATCTGCTGGTCCTCCTTCACCACTTCTGCAAGGACACTTGCAAGAATTATCACCTGCCTTGGTGTCGGCAGTGGAGGCTCTACAGAGGCAACTGCGTCTCAACAACGAATCCACCATGTCTCGAGATTCATTGTCTATTGCGTGCGTAAAGGTGTCGGAAGTTACCTGCGATTTGGTTCTCAATCTCAGAAACTCACCGTGATCGCTAACATGATAGAACAAATCGATCCCAACAATCCAATAGAAGATATTTGTGAGCCATATATCGAAGAACGTGAAAAAATTTTCAACTCTGCAACTGGTAACTACCAAACCCATCGCAACAACATAGTAGACACCTTACAGCAAGCAGTAGAAAAATATGATTGTGAAAGTTACGAAAGATTCATATCTTAAACTAGGTTATTTTGGTTNGTAACTACCAAACCCATCGCAACAACATAGTAAGGTGTCTACCTTACAGCAAGCAGTAGAAAAATATGATTGTGAAAGTTACGAAAGATTCATATCTTAAACTAGGTTATTTTGGTTTCATGCACGTTAGAGCTCATTGCCCGACATATAGATACCAGTATTTTGTAAAGTTAATTGTTACATTATGCAAAAGGATACACTGAGCTGAAATAATAAACTAATCAGGCCATCTAAAATTAGGCTACGATATAACCACGAACTAAGGGCCATAAAATGACAGCCATCATCAAACAAACTTAACCCCCAAGAGTGTAATATTAATTTGACTGCAGCACAGGAGACTGTTTCCATTCCAGCAGATTACCCTACAATGGCTTTCTTATTTTGACATGGGTGATTTCAATCTGTCGTCTGCTCGAGAACGAGTCAGTTCGCCGTTATGAAGAGAGCCGAGCCAGCACGCATAGCTGCCCCATAACGCTGAACCTCTATGATTCACCTAGAAAACCCAGATTTGTGCTGAAGAACTGTGATCCACAACAATAGCTCAATTATTTTTAAAGGTTATGTTTGGTAGCTTCATTTTAGCCCCTGGCGTTGGTGTTGGTGGTGGTTGTTGGTGTTGGTAGCAGTTCAAGTACAGGGCGGTATATGTGATATGGCACAATAGGTGGTTGGTGGTTGGTTTTGATGGTTGATGGTTGATGGTTAGTCCTAAAATTATTTCAACTCGCGGTTGGTGGTTGGTGTTAGCGGTTGATCATGTAGAAAGTTGAAAATATTGAACTTTTTACCACCAACCGACCAATCAGAAAATGTTTTGTAGTTACGACATGTGACGGCAAAAATACGTGAAATGGTTTAAATGGAAGAAAGTAAAGGCGCGTATAAAAGTATTGATATCCGTCAGCGACCAGCAGTTTTCAATATTAAAAACCCAATACATAAAAACCTTCGAAATTTATGTTTTGGTTTGGTACAATGCAGTATCTTTCTGTCACATAACATTTTCAATTATCGCCTACTTCAGTACTGTTGATTTCAGACTATCAAAATCTCACCAAATAAAAACAATACGACTTTTTTTTTACACATTTATTGCTACCTGGTGGCTCGATCGCGAAACAATTTACACCAACGCGCCAACCATCTATTGTGTCATGGAATACGCCACACACCAACCGATAAACACCAACAACAACACTAACACCAAAAGCCAATTGTGCCAGTAGCTTTAAGGGCCAATTCTAAGGCGATCGGCTGTCGGAAAAAAAATAGCGTGTATTCACAGCGTACAGTCGGCAGTAGGGTAGTCAACTGTTCAGCAATAGGAGATGGGTCAACCTGATCCCCGACAACTGGACTGCAGATTGAAGAAGATCGCAACCAACCAGTCATGTGCATGCGAGGTAACTCATCAGGTTGTGTAAACAATACGCCTATTGAGCTTGTAACCTTAAAACACTTTCAAGATGTTTACGATTTTTGTTCATTCTATCAAACAGATAATACATTATTCTAGTTTATATCAGTGGAAAGTAAATGTAAAACAAATAATAAAGCGTGTGTCTCTGGCCTTGCGGTAAATAAGCGAGTTATCGTGAAACAGCAATTCCAATTAAAGAAATAAATACCTATTATGGCATCCGACGATTCGGTTGTCTTTCGAAGGAAACATTAACATTTCAAATGTTATACCCTTTGATTTCAGATAGGTATTTTTATACATTTATATATGAGAATATTAAAATATTTACTACATGGTATCAAATTTTACTAACAACAATTTATTTTGAATTTAATTCAGAATAGTTTACACACACACACACACACACACACACAACTTACAATACGTAACTGCAAACTACTTCAGCCTATAAGTATTCGTCCAAACGGCCGCCTGACAAGCTGTGTGAACTGCGTATTGTGAACGTGGCTCGACTGCCGACTGCAACTCATAGACTAAAGATGAGGTAGACCTATTTTTCGTCATCTGCACATGTAGCCAACAACGACCTACCTCACACCAATACAACTTCACTTGGTCAACAGTGATGAAAGTGTTTGTTTATGTCTTAATTTTCAAAAGAGAAGCCCTTTTGTGAGAGTAAAATATTTTCACCAATTTGAATTTATTCTAATTGCATTAAAAACTGACTAGAGAAAGTCTACAAACATCTCAAAACACTTATTTACTAAACACTGTTCTAACCTCAAATGCTAGCCACGTAGTTTATGATAGTCGTAATGACAGAAAAGCAGTCCAATGTTGGGTCACGAAGACTGGTTTTGCGCAGCTAGCATGATCACCCCATATTCACTTTACGCTGCAACTGCGAGAAGGCTGACTGTGAATTGCGGACTGCCACCTGCGCATTGCGAATAAGTCCTTGATGCTGAAACGCAGCTGTGAGGAGGCGCGAGTCTATCTCTTTTGCCACTTCCAGCGGCGAACTAGCACCAGCTAATCACAGAAATAGACTGCAGATTGAAACCACGCGTTTTGACACGGCCAAGCTGCTGCTACGAGTTACACAAAATACTGACAGCGTTTTTACACGTTAGAAAATAAAATATAAATTTGGGCTGAAGACGACCTCTTGAATTTCGATTTGGCACTCGGAAATTTTTGCGTCTTCGATCTGTTTCCCTTCCGGTCTCTTAGGTATACTGTGTACCATATAAGAAGCGGTGTAAGAACTGTCAACTGTTAGCGGAGCGGAAAAGCAAAATGTATCCATTCGCCATCAACTGGCCTGTCAAGAATAGGCTTTGATGTGGCGAATCAGCGCGTCCAGGAGGTGCTGCTACGTGCGGCAATTGGTGAACTGCTTGCGTGGCANTAGGCTTTGATGTGGCGAATCAGCGCGTCCAGGAGGTGCTGCTACGTGCGGCAATTGGTGAACTGCTTGCGTGGCGCTGCATTCGTAAACGAAGCTTAGTGGACATGTGTAGGGTCGTTCGTAAACGCACTACACGAAATGTATGTTACTTTNCTGCATTCGTAAACGAAGCTTAGTGGACATGTGTAGGGTCGTTCGTAAACGCACTACACGAAATGTATGTTACTTTAAAAATTATACAGAGCTCGCGGGGAAATAAAATTATTTGTATATGCCCGTAAATACGTTATTTTAAACAACAAAACTATAGTATGTTTCTGGGTGTAGTTCGGGATATTGTGAATAGATGGCGTGGAAGGGCATGTTGCAATAGATGGTGCGCCTTTAACGCAGAAGATGGCAGCACCTGGTTTGAGANTAATATGTTTCTGGGTGTAGTTCGGGATATTGATAATAGATGGCGTGGAAGGGCATGTTGCAATAGATGGTGCGCTTTTAACGCACAAGATGGCAACACCTGGTTTGAGAGTTTGGAAACTTTGGATATTTTCGTTACATTTGGATACGTATCGTTTTATTGTGCATCTCATTTTGAACACCTATACATAACTATTTTATCACGAAGTTTCGTTTCTAAAACTAAAAACTGCTGTTTTATGACCACGTAAAATAAAATGTATTAATTAATCTACGAACTCTTTCTTATCTGCGTATTTTCTGCTTGTGTGATGTGCTTCGGCACTGCTCTCAGAATAGCCAACGTAATATTAACTTTTGTTCGTTCGTGCATCAGCTGATACAGGATTTTGTACATGGTATGTTAATTATTTTGAATGTATATTAAGTTGCCACTCACTGACTGTCAGAATGTGGCCTTCTTATATGAAATGAACTATACTGGACACCCCTCAAGACAGGAGTAGGGCATGTACGAGTCCACGAAGGGCGTGAGCTATAAGGCTGACTCTTGCTCACTCACCAGCTGCCTCAGCGCCTTAAGGCGCAAGGTGCTCAACTGGCACGCGCCCTTTCCGTCGGCGACCCACCGCAACACGACTTAAGCGATAGCCCTATATTTTTACAGCACGCCAATGAAGATAAGATTATATTGTGTGTCTAAAGACTATTTTAAAGTTTATGTATAGAAATTTTAGTATCAAAAATTGTTCTGAAAACACCTACCTCCCGCCTTCTCCCTCTCCCACACACACAAACACACACACAACTCACGCTAAAAAAAATCAATACTGGATTTGAAATGAGAACTTGAAATTTGTGTCTGGGCACGAAACGTTTCTTGGATGCTTTTCGTGTTCAGACCACTCTACAAAATATTCCTTCGTTTTTTAATCACGTGTTTTCTACCGACCCTATCATATCATTGCATGCGACACTGTAGCAAAGTCCAAATGCACTTCTCTAACGTAGTTTCGTATGAATCCGATTAGTGTATTTTGAAAAAAAAAAAAAACATCAGTCTGAAAAGAACGTTTTCAGCCATGTTGGAGGGCATTAAAATATAGTTTCCAATGAACACGTTGTCTTGAAAGTACAATAAACGACTAGTCTCAAGCGCGTTTTTATTCTCGCGAAAAAGCATTTTGGGCACACGTTTAACTGGTTTCCAAAAAAAAAAACGGGATTTCGAACACACTGCAACGCAATTCAAACGCCAGGTAAGCGGCCGCCTTAAAGGCGCTTGCTTGAATTGCATTGCAATGTTTTAAATCCGCGCTTTTTTTTACAGAGCCACTAAACAAGTTCACATCACACGATGTACTAAAAGAAAACGCACTTCAGACGAGGTACGAATAATACTCTAAATACATCATACACATTATAAATACTATTCCGAGCCCTTCAATATTGCTATTAAAAAAAAAAACAAAAAAAAACAACACTGCTTATGCACATTGTGGATTTTATAATATACTGTTTAGAAAAAATTGTAGAGACCCGCACTGGACTCTACTTCAGACATTTCGCAAATAAAACGATAAGGTCACCACTTAAAGTCCCATAGGTACATACAGCAAGACGAAAACACTACACGCCATTTCAGCGCCTTGCGCGTAGGAATGATGGGGCACTAGGTACGCGTGTAAGTGTCGCCCTTATCACTCTCTTGCCTCTGAGCCTCAAATACGCTAAAAACCGCCATGTAGGTGGTGCCCTTAAGGGCGTAAATCCCACGGTACTGCCATATGCAGAGCTGTTCGGCAGATGCNATGTAGGTGGTGCCCTTAAGGGCGTAAATCCCACGGTACTGCCACATGCAGCGCTGTTCGGCAGATGCAACAGTCTCCCTCGCCATGTGTAGTTGTAATCGACTAGTGAGTGAGTGAAGATACTTGTCGGCTCTTAACATCGAGGTCTTGAGAGCCGATGAGACTGAAGCGACGTAAGTATGGAGCGTTGCCGGAATTCAATGGATAGGGAAACGGGAGATCCCCGAGAAAACCCGCTGACCGGCCGCATCGTCCGGCACGATTCCCACATCCCTCCGGGGAATCGAACCCGGTCCGCCTAGGTGAGAGGCGAGTAGTCTAAACACCACACCACCGCGGCCCCCTAATAATCGACTAGTCTTCAGTAACGTGAGCCGTCCAAACAAGAGGCCCGGCGCTCCTGCAAGAGGGTTTAGGGTTCGACGCGCGCAAGAGCACGTCGCGTGAATATGCTGCGAGGCCGCCGTCGCTTTACATCACCAGAGCAAGCTCCTCAGCGCGGAGGTAGTGCAAGCCCTGGTGAGGGCTCTTGTCCGCCCAGTTGTCTTGCATTTTAAACGCGGCGGAAAAGAGAGGCTAACCTCCTCCCTCCCCCACCCCGCACCCAATAAAACTAGTATACTTGAGCCATGCTCGCTTGACTGCTGCGAGAAGGAAGGGTTGCGGCAGGTCATGGTCCATGGATACGGAGGGACGGGGGACGGAGGTGATGGGGTCACCACGGGGGTGTAGAAGGAGGGAGGGTGGTAGCGATGGAGGTAATGACTTCATCCCCTCTCCGACACGCGCCACGAATAATACATAGCTCGTTACAAGAGTAATCAGCGGTCCCCTTGCGGCCGGTACGCCAGCACTCGGTGGCCTTCGACTGCATGTCCCCTTTTTACAAGTGTTGCCCGGCAACACGTCGCACACCCACTTTGGGGGCCGCGGTGGCTGAGCGGTCAGACTGCTTGCCTCCCACCACTAATCGAACACTGTGATCATCGTTCTTTAATGACGCCACGCTTTCCTCCGAATAATTTCTCTCAATATTCACGAGCAAACATAGACAATGTCGCTTATACGACAGTAACATACACCAAAATGTGTAGACATTCGTTTTCCTAAAAATTAGTGGGTTTGTAAAACATACGTTTATACTGAAAGAAACTTAAGTTAGATTGAATAAATCTACGCGCAGTCACACAGGTGTAACATACGTGTTTATAAGTTGTAAATCCTATTATTCTGTAGGCCTATGTTTATTTTAAGTATTTTATGCAACGTACTACTACATTATGCAAATTAAATTTTGTTAAAAGTTAGTTATGTCAAACATCCATTTGTTTAAAATTCAATAATCCTACATTATTTTGACAGCAAAATCTACTGTAGTTTGTTTATACATTGTTTTTATTTTGTTGTCAATCATCACACTGAAATAAACGTGTCTTTGCACATACTGTACAACATAATTCCCCGAAGTTTTGGATACACAGAAACAGCGTTATCTCATGATTTGACTGCAACGCACACTTGCCACCTACGGACTGCCTGCCAGTTTGATCTGTTTTTCTGAATAGTATAGAATCAAAATTTTTCTAAATCACAATATTAGTTATCACACATGACTTTACGGACAATACTTAAAAAATGTACACATGTCCTTTGCTTCTTTAATGTTCACTTTGTTGTCCATATCCTTTCTTGTTTATTGTTGCTTTTTGTGCTCCAATTATCGCCAATTGTTGGTCGTTATTTTAATTTTTTTTTTAATTTAACATCTTTGTAATTTTATTGACGAGGCTGGTATACTGTAAATTTGCAATTGGTTCTTGCAGTGGTTGGTTTCTGTTATTGTCCCCAGTTGTGTTTGTTTCTAATTTTTGATAGGTTGTTTACTGTCTGTTATCGAGGTTTTAATGACTATTAGGATTCCCGTTACTTCCTAATTCTTTGTCGTTCTGTTCTGTGGTTGTTATTTATTTCTAATGTCCTATTTTTGTTATTTGCAAACTTTTTTTTTTGGCAACGGCCACAGTACACTTAAACTGTCGCGGTAGTCACACAATATCACAGCCATTAAACTTAAGAATAACATCTTAAAAACTTGACATAACTAACATGCCTTACTGTATTTAACGATAATTATTACGAATATTAATTTTAATTCGAACTAGTTTTGGGTAACATAAAGAATATGATAGATAAAAGGAACCATATTATTTTGTGAATGAAATATGTTACAGTTTCTTCTAAAATTTGCTGATTTAACAATGTTACTAAGTTATAAGATGAAAGTTTATTGTCCTGAAAAACTGAGTAGTTCGAACAGACAAACAGTGGGACACACTGGTCAGCAAATTGTTTACCTAACTTACCCATTCCTTTATGAAACATATTTTCGAGCGACAGTGCCACTTATTTGCACTTGTGCACGAAACTTTACTAAAATGTTCTAAAACACAGTGGGAAATTTCTGAACGATGATATCCAACATTTAACTGATTCGTTTCAATTTAGATTACTTGGAAAGATATAATTAGTAATAGAAAGCTTGGAAAGAAGACTATTTACGTGATCAAGTTCTTCCCTCCGTGCCATGTGATGAGAAAAATGAAAAAAAAATCGGGTTTATCACTTTATGAAACAATCGCCATACTGTTTTGGAATTGTTCAGCAAAATATACGTCTTCAATTTGCCGTATAGTGGAAGTCAAAGGTCTTGCACTAAGAAGACTATGAAATAATATCTTTAAAAAAATGTTTGCTTTCATATATTCGTCATTTACTTACGGTATGTACACAGACCATTTTGTAGACTCGTAAATAAGTGTGAACATAAGTCTTACTGATAGCTGTTCCTCCCAAGTGTACGAGTTGTGAATANAGTCTTACTGATAGCTGTTCCTCCCAAGTGTACGAGTTGTGAATAAAAACTTACTTACATAAACTTTCATTTTACAATTTTAGGACCGGACTAATTTTTGTTTCCGTAATAAAATGAAGGAGAGGAAAATCCTTCGTAAAGTAAAAGTCTCGAGTAAATTATTCATATTACCCGTTTACTTTAATTAGTTGATAAAATACAATACTTACAGTACCGTACTTAAGAATTTCACATTAATTCTATGATAATGCCTTGCTGGTTAAGCCACAGTCCAATCAACAATTACAGTCATGCCTCCAAGGGTAAGTATGTGCAATTTGCACCGGCATGTGACAGACAGACTTTTAGATGATAAAAACTAACACCCAAACAAGTTTCAGCTGTACACTCGGGGATCTCTAAAAGCTTTCAAATAGCAACCCCAGATATAATCGAATTCTGAAGAGATTCTTCAACCGGCTCTACCACTTTGGTGCCGCTGAAACAATAATAATGCTATGATTTTAAGATTTAAAAAAATCATAGGATCATTTATGTAACATTTTACGCGCGCTATTTATGAATATTCCGTAATTGCGAAAATATTTACACAGTTCTTAAATTTTCACCACGTTTAGTCAGCAATTACACAAAACACACGAACTACGTACGTCACCAAATCGAAGGATATTTTCAGCAATGGTCGCGAGAGAATTCTCCGCTTACTAATACACGAGCTGAATCGACATATAATTAAACTCAAGAATGATTTACAATGATAGCGCGACAAATATAAGGCCTACTCCTTTCCCTCCCCACTTTTATTTCCACAAATCGCATCAGACCTCTGCGGAAGCGGCGATAGTAGATTTAATGCTTCCAATCACGATCCGCGAAATTATTCCCTGCGAAATTGAATATAGCGATTCCCCTTTCAAGACCCTCCAGCGGCCGCTGTCGCCGATTTCGTTAGAGAAATTCATTTTCATCGGATCTTATTTACACTGATTGAAAAGCTATTTCCACCCCCAAACTTCTCGGTGATATTGAATAAGAAAACTCGAGTCGTCGCCCGGCGCCGCTTCGCACGAGGGCAAAACTTCAGCTCCCCCTAATCTCCCGCCAAGGGGCTCGCCCATTTTTCCTTTCCCTCTCGACTCTAAATCCAACTTTACATCTCCAGTTTAGCTTTATATACGTTCGCTATGGTCCCTAAAGATATTTTCCGCCGCGCGTGTAAAAAAGAGACCCCGCTAAGATCCTCCCTCCCTCCCTCCCTCCTCTAGCCCTCTTTTTTATTTCTAACCCTCGCACCTCAGACCTTTTTTTTAATCCGGAAATTGATACATTTCGATGAATTTGCTGTAACTTTACCCATATCCTCTTCCTTTTATGTACAGAAACTCGGGCCCCATCAATCTTTTTAGGATGCGGAATCCGCATACTCCGCCCCCACCNCGCACCACACGCGAAAATTGGCAGGAGTCGGAACTTGCAGGAGCGGGTCCTGGAAGAAATCCAAACACTGAGGTGAGGTTTCGGAAAAGTGGGCAGGATGGTGAATCCCGAAAACGCCGTCAATCTTCCTTACCTCTTATTTCGCGTTCTAGCCAGCCAAGGTGATGCCGGTGGGGGAAGACTAGTGTTGAGGGGAATGGGTGGGTTCTTCTTCCACAGGGGAAAGAAGAGAATTGCACCTGCGCCTGACGTGAAGTGACCTCGCTCCCATGGAAACAAAAGAAACTCGGCGGCTTGTAACCCCGCTGATCTAACGGCGACTAAAGCGCCTACTGCGTCGGGAAACGTATTTACGAAACGTTCCTTGCAACTGTTGTGCAACTGGCTGTGCGACAAGTATATTCGGAGTGGAGTGAAGAGATTTGGGCGGCTCTTTAGGGGCGCCGCCTCGCTTGAATTGCGTTGCAGTGTGTTTGAAATACTTGTTTTTTTTACCAAATAATTGAACGTGTCCCCATTATACCAATGTACGAAAAGAAAAAACTTCAGACGAGGTACATACAATACTCTCAATGCGTCATCTAAATTATAAATACTATTCCCGAGCCATTCAACATAGCTAAAAACGGGGTTTTCACACTGCTGTAGTTTATAATATACTGTTTGGAAACATTGGAAACTATTATTATAGGGACCTGTATAGAACTTTGCTACAGACTTTTCTNTTTATAATATACTGTTTGGAAACATTGGAAACTATTATTATAGGGACCTGTATAGAACTTTGCTACAGACTTTTCTCCTTTGGTTGGTTTGTTCTATTTTTGTTGTGAATCTGTACGCGCTCGTTACTCACCACAGTTAATGACTAGGAAACAAATCTCCTGAATTACGTTGGTATATGAATAAAATGTAATGTGTTGATATCAGACTTGCACTCACATTGCCCGTCTTCTCTCCGCTGCGGTGCTCTCCTTTGTACAATATCGCATTCCGTGCCCCTTGCCCCATTAAGTTAAGCGCTACGCAGCTGTAAGCAAGCGGTCCCGTCAGGATGAGTCACGGCGCGTGTTACTTGCTTACAGTTGTGAGTACAGGTCCACTGNGCTGTAAGCAAGCGGTCCCGTCAGGATGAGTCACGGCGCGTGTTACTTGCTTACAGTTGTGAGTACAGGTCCACTGCCCCATGCTACCGGCCCACCTTACTTACTCATATTTGCACATTATTTATTGGCGTTTCTGTGTTACTTTCCATTGCATATGCTATATCACTGAATTCCTCTTTCAACGTACATTCAGATGCCGTTCAAATAAATGTATGTTTCCAGAGGCGAAATCATATGTGGTTTAATTATTTTTGTCCAAAAACGTGTTACTAAGTCACTTTGCGGGANGCACACACACACATAAGGCAACTTATAATACTTAACGTTTTGTCTGAAAAGAGTTGGGTACTTCCATTTTTTTTTCCAGCAAGTACTCCAGGAACAAAGAAAGAATGAAGATTTTCTAAGTGTTGCTTTTTGAATATGTCAATGTACAACTGGAAACCAGCCAGGCAGAACCTTTTAAAAGTGCTGCAAAGAAGTGCCACGACATTACATATTACTTTCAGAAAAATATTAAGATAAAAATATAATTATAATACATAGAAAAGATAAAATATATCATATAAAATATAAAGACAAAAATATAAAAACGTGCTTCAAACAGAGCACATTTATGATTATTATTTACTTTTAATTATTTTTTACAGGCAGATTTGTACAATGCAAACGCACTGGTAAAATCGGTAAGAAACTAAAAATATTTGTGCAAAAATTGTTTTGAAATAATTATTTTACCGCTGTTTACAACATTTTACAAAATCGCTTTACCTTAATGCTCGGCGTCTCACGCCATGTTCAATAACTTGTTTCTGGTTTATTTCAGTTGTTCATGGACACTTATTTTTAAGTTACTTCTATGCCACCCTGCCAATACACACTACGCTGTAGAACAAACTGCAATTCCGAACTTTTGTCGAGTAATTATAACGCAATTGGTGCAGCATCATTATAAAATTATGAGCAGATTCTCGCCGTTTCAGAATGACTAGATAACGCATGGATAAAATTTGGCATCTACATTTTAATACTATAATAAATGTTTTCATTGAAAAAAATTATGAAACATAAAAGGAAAGTTTAACATAGTGGGTAGGACCGGGTCTTAAGCGTAGTGCTCGCTTAAATTTTAAGGGAAAAAAATAATCTGCCCTTCCCTGATGTTTAAACAGGTCCACTGCTAACCACGGACGCAAGCCACAAGGTTTACACAGCTGCATGGGCAAAATAACTTGTTCAGTGTTGGTGACGAGGGAAATTTGTTACTGCGCAGCTGGCATGCGTATTGCCTCTAAGGGGTAAACCGGGGTCTTGCCTCTTCTTGCCTTCCAACCGTCCTAACCCTTCCGCTCCGGGCGCCTGTGCCCCGAGAAACAAATGTTCGTTCGCGATTAATGTGCTCTGCACACACTCGCCTCTCCCCGCAGACTGTCGGCCAGCAGGGTTCCAGGAGAGAGCGAGGGAGAAACCACAGCGATGCTACGACTAATCTCCGGCAATATCCCGGAGCTGCCGTGCTGACAGAAGAGCCTCGAAAAACAATGGTGCTAGTCCACGGGGAACGCCGCTCCACTGCAGATTACCACTTTTAGTGGAATTGTTAATAAAAAAAAAAGGGAGGGTTCCGCGCTGCGTATCTCTACTCAGTGAAGCGATACAGGCCGGAGGTTTTAGTCCGATATCAAGTACTGTTAAGGCTGTTGCCTCGTTTGAAAGCAGTGACAATTTGGTATAGCAAAATGCATGTTAATGAAATTGGTTTTTTTTTTTTGGCGGTACTGTTTCTAAATAGATGGTATATATCAGCGTAAACATTTTAGCAGAAAAATATGTGCTTCTTGTCCATTAATATATAGCATGTTAATTGGAAAGATCAAAAAACTTAATAATTAAATTAAAACTTAGTGGAAAACAAATTACTGTACAGAATGAGTACAAAAGAATACCCCAACTTTGAAGGTCTATAACAGGGATACTCAAACGTTCGATCGCGATCAACCGGTCGATCGCGAGAGCTTTAAAAGTCGATCGCGGACATATGTCCACATTCCCCCAAGAAATTAAAAATAAGCGCCTTCCATCGGTCACTCGTAAGGCGACACTGTGAAACGTAATAATAAAATGTAAAGCCACGCCGAAAAGAACGCTGCGCACCACCGGAGTTGTCGGCGCGGCTTAGTATTGTTTGCTCCCATGGTTAGTAAAGAATGGCTTTCTGGATTAAGAAACCGCCTTGTGAGTTTTATTCCGTTTTGGCAAGTTTGCAAGTTTGGTAAAATCAAACAACAATTTTATCCGTCCCCTGGAGCGTAAATATATATGACAGTACACCTTCGCGCTAATCGTTATGAATATTCTCGCTAGGTCACGCTCTCTTCGAAAAATGGCAGCAACGATTTACAAAATGTAATCATAACCTGACCACAGTGTACTCAGCATAGTAACACGCAAGTGTGGCCGGGGTTTAACAAAAAAAAAAAACATACATCGGTCGTAACAGCAACAGGCTTACCATCTGTAATGTTAGAGCTCAGTTCTACCCCCTTACATTTTNCCCCCTTTTCTCACTTTTTATGCGATCAATCACTGATGGTACAAGTCTGAGCACCTCTGGTCTAAAATATCAAAACCAAACAACCTACAGCCTTGATTGACTAATCAAATAAACCATGGAACCGTGAAGTTTGTTTGCCATACATTCATAAATGTTCAATGTGACCAGTGGCCCGAACGACATCTACGAGATAATCAAACTCGTTCCACGCTCTTGTCAGCATGTCCGGTGTTACGGTTTGGATGACGTTCGTAACTCTCGGTTTCAAGTGGTGAGGGGGTATGGAGCTCGCATTCGACACGTCAAAGTGAAGGGGAAGGTCTGATGTTTCCTTTATGTGTCGAGAGATGACGCAGGGAGCGTCTGTCGTTGCACTTTGACAGTGTGTTGTGTGTTAGTCCGCATTACGATGACAACGGAACAACAGAACGCGTTCTGTGTTATTCGGTTTGCTAAATGTGAATCGGTTACGACTGTTCAACATGAATTCCGTCGCAAATACGGACGTCGTTATCCCAATAGGTGGAGTATCGTACGTTGGTTCCGTAACACAGGGTGCCTTTGCAAAGGCAAAAGTTCTGGGCGGCCGTGTGTGTCCGAAGAGAATGTGCAACGGATTCAACAAGCGTTCGTTCGCTGTCCGAGAAAATCAACTCGACAAGCTAGCCGAGAAATGAAAACCCCTCAATCGACGGTATGGGCAGTGTTGCGAAAGCTATTGTTGTATAAACCATACATGTTACAGCTTGTACAGGCTCTTACCGAAAGGGATAAAAAACTTAGACGACATTTCAGTGCGTTCGTTCCTGCCCAGAACGAGGTAGACGATGCCTTCATGTATAAGCTGGTTTTTAGCGATGAAGCGACGTTCCATACACATAAGGTTAACCGGCACAACGTGCGGATATGGGGTCAAGAGACTTCACATGAAACCACCGACCACGAGCGCGCTTCCCCCAAAGTGAACGTGTTTTGCGCTGTATCCAAATACACTGTTTTCTGCCCTTTCTTTTTTCACGAGTCCACTGTTACTGGAATCCCTTACTTCGACATGCTTACAGAGTGGTTATTTCCTCAGTTAGAAGAGGCGACAGGGGACTTCATTTTCCAGCAGGATGGTGCGCCACCACATTGGCACCTAGCTGTTCGCGGATACCCGAATAAGACGTTACCGCAACGCTGGATTGATCGAGGAGCAGCTGGTGACCAGGCTCTTCATCACTGGCCTCCAAGAAACCCGGATCTTACCCCGTGCGATTTTTTTCTATGGGTGTGCATAAAGGATCAAGTGTTTCGTCCACCTTTGCCAGCTAACATTGGCGACCTCAAAACGAGAATTACGGACGCCATCCAAACCATAACACCGGACATCCTGACAAGAGTGTGGAACGAGTTTGATTATCGTGTAGATGTCGTTCGGGCCGCTCGTGATGGTCACATTGAACATTTATGAATGTATGGTAAACAAACTTCACGGTTCCACGGTTCACTTGATTGGTCAACCAAGGTTGTATGTTGTTTGGTTTTCATATTATAGACCTTCAAAGTTGGGGTATTATTTTATACTTATCCTGTATTTGCCTCGATACGCAGCTGCGAGTATCGTTTCTCACACTTAGAATTTTTTTTTCAAGTTTATACCTTAAAAACTAGCTTCTAAAAACCCAATTTCATTAACCTATATTTCCCTATACCAAATTTTTACTGCTTTCAAACTCGGCAACAACTTTAAGGCTTGGCTTCTCCTTTTATGCAGAAATTATTCGTTTTCGTGTTACAATTTCAATTTCACAGTAACAACTGGGATTTCTGACTTTAGAAAATTAACATCTTATGAGTTTATAAATATTGTTTGCACTTAATTTCACTATGTTTTATTTAGTAGTTGTAAAACGGCAAACTATTTTTAAGTTTATACAATGCTATTCGTGATAAAGTTTAAGTCGATAATTCAAATTACATGTCTGGACTGCACAGTAAGCCAATAACTAAACTTCTATAGTAGCACTTTAGTTTTAAATTTTATTTCACAGAAACATAAATCAACAGGAAATGAAAGAATTTGATATAGTGGTTGACGCAGTCTTAATTTCATAAATGCTGCGAATAAAGAACTATTTTCGTCACATTGTTACAATTTCTCTAAGTAAGTGGGCTAAACCAGGATCATTAAGGGATGGAGGTCATAATTAAATAATTTATTAAAAATAATTACAAGGAAAATACTCTCGTCTCAATACCACACAATAAATTGATATCCCTTGCTACTTACAATTCATAAATTCAAACAGTACAATTTATAATTTCCTCAAAGAAATTAATCTAATTAATTAACTAAAGTCAGCCATAATAGAAAGTGTATCAAATCCAAATGAATTACTATATAAATTATATGCCAATATTTGACAGTTCCAATATTTACAGTAAAGTTCGCATCACACGTTCATTCAATACCAGCTCAGTTCAGTCCAGATCCCACCAGTCCGCAATGTTCTAGAGTTCTCCGAGCGCCGACATGCACAGTACCCTTCACTCGTCGGGTTTCACGCCCTCTCGTCCGTTCACACCACAATCACCTCGTCCGCCGTCGTCTCGCAATCTCCCGTCGTCGTCCGTCCTCTTCACCGATGTCGCTCGCCGCACTATTCTTCGCCTGGTTACAGCACTCAGCAAAATACACTGAAGAGCCAAAAAACTGGTACACCTGCCTGATATTGTGTAGGGCCCCCCGAGCAAGCAGAAGTGCCGCAAGACGACGTGGCATGGACTCTACTAATGTCTGAAGGTATGTAGGAGGCAATTCACACCATGAATCCTGCAGGGCAGTCCACAAATCCAATCTGCGCCAATTTGAGAAAGGGTTGCACGTCTGCCACGTTTAATGATTCTCGTCAGTCGTCGTTTGTCCCGTTCTTTCGCGATCTTTTTCCGGCCGCAGCAATGTCGAAGATGTGATGTTTTACCGGATTCCCGATATTCACGCTACACTCGTGAAATGGTCGTACGCGAATATCCAAATGTTATCGCTACCTGGGAGATGCTATGTCCCATCTCTCGTGCGCCGGCTATAACACCACATTCAAACTCACTTAAATCTTGATAACCTGCCATTGTAGCAGCAGTAACCGATCTAGCTGCCGACCGCATCGCGTTACTCTGATTGGTTCCATACCTCTGTTATTTGCATACGCACGCCTATACCAGTTTTTCTGGCTCTCCAGTATACTTCTACCAAAATACTGCCGTACCTTGGACCACTGCAATATTTATACGGACCTAGGCCACCGCCCAGACATTTCTCTAAATGCTGCGTTGCTCCGAGGGTCCTAGTTCCCAGAATATTCTTGCGCATCCTCTAAACTCTTCGGCGCCTCCAGCAGGGGCGAGGAGGGGCTGTGACGCCAGCCGGGAGCCAGGCGACGCAACATGGTAGACCGCGTGGGGGGGAAGAAGAGATTTGAGGAGGGCCAGCTATCCCAGAGCGCTTGCCTGCGCGTAATGGGAGCTCGTGCGCGTGGGGAGAGGTCACGCACGTAACACTGCCTCCTCCTTAAGTCTGTTCTTCCCGAGCACTCTCTCCAACACTTGGACCTTCGTGCAGAGCCAGTCTTCGATGTGGGCAATCTTAGCCTTCGCCCGAGAGTCCTGTCGACAAATACGGTAGACCACATTATTTATTTGTTTCAGGATCCTGTATGGGCCTTCCAACACTTCTGTAGCTTCGGGCAATATCCCTTCTTCCTTTGGGGGCTCTACAACCACACCAGCTGTCCTCCTTGAAAAGTCTCTTCAAGTAAAAAAAATTTAAAGGGCTGCACGAATGAAAATATACACATCCACTATGTATATATATATATATATGCATCGTCATCTCTCTTTGCGTATGTGTAGGGTATGTATGCTCTCCTGAGGTGTTCCGTGGGATTACCTAATTCCTGGAAATGGTTTATTGGTGTTTATTTTTATAAAGCAAAAAAAAATTATTTGTAATTACACACGAAATATTGTGCATAGAAAAAAATTATTTACAGTACATAAAATGTAATGTTTATTAACGTTAACCAGTGTTTCACATAAATGTATACATATTTTATTTTTCAATACAAATTTGTTTAAGACCCCACATTGAAGTCACAGGGGTGAATGTAGTTTCTGACGAGGGTTTAACTTTTAGCTAGTATAACTTTCGATTTTATCTCAAAATTTAAAATTTAAATACGGTAGAAGCATAATAAATTTCCAAGAAATATTCTTCATGGTGTTCTAGAAACATAGTGTATTAATCTTGTTCCATTTTGAGGTTTGCACTAAAAAAAATATATATAAATATAAAATTCCTATAACCCGTCTAATCCTTTTTGTAAAGTAGTTTTCCTCCACTGTCATACTTTTCCGGCTATTACTTCATGTCACAATAAAAAGGATGTAAAATGATAAATATATGAAAANCCGAGCTCTCTTTTCGATCTATCTCTATCTTTCTCTCCCTCCCTCCTCTCTCTCTCTCTCTCTCTCTCTCTCTCTCTCTCTCTCTCTCTCTCTCTCTCTCTCTTTCTCTCTCAATATCTACTGTTTTCGTGGTTCGTTTGGTTCTCTTCCTGTTGATGTCACCTTAATTTTAAAAAAAATCGGACTTTACGTTTGTTAGAATTATTTTTATTTCAAAACTGTTAATAACAGCTAATTTTGGCTTATTTTAGTGTCTGTTTTTATACCATCCTCTTGGTTTTCAGTGGCGACATAAAAAGTCTGCAATGATATATGTCCGCGGTCATTTTTTTAATTTAATTACTTAAGCCCATTGTAAAAATAATTCATAGAAAACAAGGCTATGTGTATTCATTTAGCTACGAATAACCGCCATTTTGTAACTAGTAGAGGACATGCTTTAATGGTAGATTAATGTCCCTGGTATATAACAATAAGTCTGTGGGGCTTTACATCTAAAACATGCACACGCATCTAAGGCCCACCCGGGATTCAATTCCAGAACCTTTCACACTGTAAGCTGACGTCCTAAAAAACTATACCAAGGAAGTTGGCGTGATGAATCTTGTCGGATAAAGAAAATATAATCATCCATCTATGATGGATATTTTTTTTCACCTTTGAGAACTACCACAGCAATAGTTTTCCCGAGGTCGAAACACTGTATGTGTATATGTATATAAATACACATGCACTCATACTGATTCAACTTAATTCAAAAATTTCTAAAAACTTTTAATTATTTCTTGGAAATTTTGAATACCATTCCTGCGTGAGAAGCATTGTTTTCGCATTCTGTGTGAAGTATTTGTAATTCTGTACCAAACTATTTTTTGGTCCCAATGTGTAAACATTATAGTTATATTAAAGAAAGCAACGAAGAAAATTTAAGCTGTCTTAAAATACGGGGAGGAAAATTGAAACCTTGAGTTTATTCTCCACGCGAACGTGTGCAACCGCAACTCCAGTACGAGATCACAATACGTACTGGGTCTCGCGCAGTATTTGGCGCGATGCTGTGGGCCTGTGATATGTAACACCGTAGTATACTGTCCCATCACCCCGCTCTAAACGAACGACAAAGCACTGCGTGGTATCACAGCACGGACATTGCACTCTGACGTCATTGCGCATCTAACCTAGTAAGAAATATTGATGGTTGTTTGACACAAAACGTTTGTTATGATCTCTTCTACTAACCCACGAAGTTTTGAGTATTGAATTTGTTACATCCGCACTGTTAAAAAAAAATTACTTCATTTTACGGAAAAGTGCTGGTAAAAATTTATCCAGAGGTGTTCGTAGACACTCCGTAAAATTACGGACACGATGATTTTCAAAAACGGACTTTCCGTAAATTTCACGGAACCATTCGCTAATTTCCTAGTTAGTTTTCTGAACTTCCAGTTCAAAATGAAAATAGATAATGAAAAATTCTTTAATTTTCGTTATGTGGGTGTTCTACTGCGTATAAAAAATATATTTTAAAAAAAGGTAAAATATGTCATACTTGAGCAAGATTTGAACCAGAGTCAAAAAAGTTGAGAGTCCACGACTCTAGCCGCTCACCTGTAACTCTCACGTAATATTGGTGGTATAACTTAAGGATTTCTATTTGAGTCACATAAACAATTATTTTAGTTTCTATTAAACTTAGTGTATTTTAAGTGTTGTTAAATATTACAGACGGCTGATGCTACAATTTAATGTTTGAAATAATATGTCATAGTGGCTTGGATAACCTCAACTGCCGCAGAAACGATAATTTTCTGGTTACAGTGGCAAAGAAAGCTTCATGTAGATCCGGATTGTTCGTCCTTGATAGATGAAGATATAGGAAATTCGAAGACTTTCCGTATTTTGTATTTACGGACTTAACTCCGTTTTTCGTCATTACGGATTTTGTTTCCGTATATCTACTGTATATTTTTGTAAAATTTTCGTAAATAAGCGGTAATTTTTAACAGTGTGGCAGTTGCCACGACTTTATAAAAAAAAAAACAAATCCCAAACTACAGATAGACCAGCATATAGAAGCGAAAACGCGCCTTTGATGTGTGCTCAGTTGTTCATTGTCTACATGCTGCCGTTGAAAATGGGTAGTGCGTCCGATTAGCTCTTACTGTGTCGCATACAGTTTCCTTTTGATTCGGTTATCGTTTGGAGGATTAGTTGCTCGACGGTGATAAGCGGGTGACCTAAAGACAGATTCCTCGGGTGTTTGGGTCATTTTTATAAAGGTTTATGGCCGGAGAAACACATACGAGTTTCTCTTCTGTAAGCCTAGTTATTCTGGACGCACAATCCACTCGGGCGTAGCCCTCAAAGTGTCAAAATAGTGAGGCTCGAAGAGTCACAAACCTGACGCACTAAGGCCGGAGAGTCGCCCGGTTTAAACGCGAGCACTCTGCCCCGGGCGCGCTGCAGAATATACGAGGTCGGCTACAGCTTCAAGAACAAACTCGTCCCCGGGGGAGAGGGCTTTCACGGGCAAATGGTGTGAATCAGTGCTCACAGAGGAGTTGAAGAGCTGAAAGCCCCCCAAACCAAGCGCCACACCACCAATCAAAAATACGAACAAAAAACTCCCGCAACGGCGACCCGATGTAAAGCCAGCGCGCCGCGATGGGAGTTTCCTTGGAAGATTCCACGCAAGCTTGCACGGCGCGGCGGCAGAATTGTTGTATGGTAGATGCAACATACTGCTGGCCGTTTTCATGGACGTTTCCGCAATTGGTCGTCGGGTGCAATTTTAAGTATAAGATTTCCTACGTGGTCGAAATTTTAGCCAATAAGATAGAGCGCGGTAGTGTGGTAATGTCAATAGTTGTAATTTTGTTTTGAGAAACAGTGATATGGTCATTAAACGAGATTAGAGTGAACTGTAAATAAAAGCGCGAAAATGTGGTTTACCGATGCAGAAACAACATTACGTGAAAATTATGGTAACATTGGCGTTCATCACAACAAAACAATTAGGCTCTACGCATTAACCGATATACTCCATTCACGATTTCTTCGAAACTTTTCTGAAATCCTGCTCAAGTTCTACTTCCAAGATATTCCGCCTCATTCAAACAAAGCTTAGAAAATTAGACCAGAGGGACAGCGCACCACATACGCGCGCACTCAGTATAATAATATTTTGCATAAGGACTATTTCTTACTAGACAGTACCAACACATCTATTTTCTCCCTGTTTTTACTCGTATTATTTATAAATGAAATATTATAATTTACAGATATAAAATACTTAAAAGTTCAACTTAACCGAAAATTAAGTGCTTTAATGATGCAAGTATAAAACGCTTGTGATACATGAAATTTTTGAGAAACTAAACATGTCATACATGTGGTGTTTTTTTTTTCTTAAGTTAGTTGCGAGTGAAGTCCATCCCAATACCACACTTGCAGAAGTAAAATCAAAATAAATGCACTCGCATTTACCTGCGTGGCAGCAGGTATAGTGTGGCAGGCTCCATAGAAACCTCCACACCTGCTTGTAGCATGCTCGGATAGCAGGTCTCGTGGAAGCTTCCGCCGGAACATGCGTAGAACATTACATCGTGACACAAGGGCATACGANTGCAAGTATAAAACGCTTGTGATACATGAAATTTTTGAGAAACTAAACATGTCATACATGTGGTGTTTTTTTTTTTCTTAAGTTAGTTGCGAGTGAAGTCCATCCCAATACCACACTTGCAGAAGTAAAATCAAAATAAATGCACTCGCATTTACCTGCGTGGCAGCAGGTATAGTGTGGCAGGCTCCATAGAAACCTCCACACCTGCTTGTAGCAGGCTCGGATAGCAGGTCTCGTGGAAGCTTCCGCCGGAACATGCGTAGAACATTACATCGTGACACAAGGGCATACGANCCCACGTTTCTGCGGCGCAGGAGCAAGAGATACACAAGGGCGGCAGCAAGTCTCCCATCAAGAACCTAGTCGCCTCTACGCGTATGACGCTCAACTGATAAACAGCGTTTCCATCGTGCGACTTGCAATCACGGAACTTACAAATTTTGCAACCTTACATCAGTATTTTTTTTTCCAGACTGAAAACGTTGAAGGGCTCTAAAACGATTTTGGTAGTAGGCCTTCGACGTATACCTTGTAAAGTAGCTACAGTGGCAAAAAAAAAAGTTTATGTTCTGCTGTACTTTTGGTGGAGTCATCATTTTGTCAAAAATACGATAAAGACATATANGCAAAAAAAAAAGTTTATGTTCTGCTGTACTTTTGGTGGAGTCATCATTTTGTCAAAAATACGATAAAGACATATAACAAATTGTGAATGTGAGAGTATGTGTGAGTGTGCGCTTACACACCTATACAGATACACACACATACAGAGTGGAAATGAACTCTATCGACAAACTTCTTCGGCAGGCGATTCCTAATCCAAAATAGTCTAATATATTTACACTTGCGACCTGCAGCCTAAATCTATTCCAGAGGGTTGCAACGTCCTGGAAAGTGTAACTGAAGAAGACGTTTATTGCTAGTAGCACAGTATTACTGAACGACGAAGCGCAAGCCATAAAACTGTGGTTGTGGATATCAAGTCCCATTCCATAAACATGGATGTGTATGTGTGTGCGCGTCCTCCCGTATGCGAGTTCGGAGGTTTACCACTGCGTCACCTCGCTCCGCTAGCGTGTGAACTATTTTTTTTTTTTTAACGAGTTCTACAAGCCGTACAATGAAGCCACTCTCTTTCTACCTCAAGATAGATGCATGCGATTTTGCGAAATGATTCACGCCTATAGCCTACTGCGAAAGAGAGTCCTGGGTTCGAATCCCAGTATTATCAGCCTCTCTATTTGTAGCACAAAGCGGGGGCGTTACCAAATTACGAAAAAAAAAAAAGAAAAAAAAAAAAAGGTTAAACTATAAACAGCATCTCAAGTCAACATTATTTTTTGTGAAATATCTTCGTTAACTTAGCATGAGCACCTGACTTGTTTGTCTTTATAAAAAAGTGACCTACAAGGTTAGCCATACTGCACAAGTCCTCCACTGTGTTTACCTATATCATAAAAACAGCAAAAAAAAAAAAAAAGCGCTATGAAAATATTTGCGTATTTCTTATTTTCTTCCTCTACGGTTTGTTCAATATGTGTGTGTGAATGTTGAATGATTGGTTCGATATGAATATATTTAGGTAAGTTAGTGTGTGATTTAAATTGGATCAGAAAATATAATTAACTATTGCAGTGTGTGTAAGAGTATTTGCCAGACGCCGGCGCCTTTCTCCTTGCAATCCGACAACCAACTCGTGCGTGCGACACCTTAGAGAGTACGTACATGGAAAAAAAATTTACCAATCTCCAAATTTGTAGTTTTTAAACAGCATAAAGAATCGGACGTAATAAACATAAAAGTAATATACCCTTGGCAAATCAAACATGAAACACACTCAAAAATAACACAAGGCACATGAGAATTCATACACTTTGTATGAATGCAACCAATAAAATATGCTAACTACTAACGACACTACATTCACATAACACATATTAACTGAGAAAATTATGTTTATTAAAACGAAATCTGACGTAAATGCAAACGAAAAATATTGAAATTACTGTGGGAATTAAAATAAAAATCAATCTGAAATGAGAGAAAATCTTACTGTAACTGAGTCAGACACATTAAAATGTTTAAATCAATTTGACCATCACCTCTCTTTTGTGAGTAATATTAAATTTCAAATTATGTGATACNCACATTAAAATGTTTAAATCAATTTGACCATCACCTCTCTTTTGTGAGTAATATTAAATTTCAAATTATGTGATACCATTACTGATACTGAAGTTTCTGACATACTGACAAGAGTGTGGAACGAGTTTGATTATCGCGTAGATATCGTTCGGGCCGCTCGTGGTGGTCACATTGAACATTNGAGTGTGGAACGAGTTTGATTATCGCGTAGATATCGTTCGGGCCGCTCGTGGTGGTCACATTGAACATTTATGAAGAAATGATAAACAAACTTCGCAGTTCCACGGTTCATTTCATTGGTCAACCAAGGTTGTATGTTGTTCGGTTTTGATATTATAGATCTTCAAAGTTGGGGTATTCTTCTATACTCAGCCTGTATGCATTTCAACAATAGCACTTTGCCATGAATCAATTANATCTTCAAAGTTGGGGTATTCTTCTATACTCAGCCTGTATGCATTTCAACAATAGCACTTTGCCATGAATCAATTTAAAATGTGTCGTATTCGCAACAATGGAATCCAAGAAACTAAAGAAGCTTTCAACAAGGAAGCGTCAATAAATAAATAAATTTACGCCCTGGTATCCTAATTTACTTGGAATAACCACAACTGCAAGTATACCTATGTCATCTACACAAACATAGTTAGGAGTGTGTTATTGTTTCACGTATGCACGTAGGTCATTGACCNGCAAAAAAAAAAGTTTATGTTCTGCTGTACTTTTGGTGGAGTCATCATTTTGTCAAAAATACGATAAAGACATATTAAAAAATTGTGAATGTGAGAGTATGTGCGAGTGTGCGTTTACACACCTATACAGATACACACACACATACAGAGTGGAAATTAACTCTATCGACAAACTTCTTCGGCAGGCGATTCCTAATCCAAAATAGTCTAATATATTTACACTTGCGACCTGCAGCCTAAATCTATTCCAGAGAGTTGCAACATCCTGGGAAGTGTAACTGAAGAAGACGTTTATTGCTAGTAGCACAGTATTCCTGAACGACGAAGTGCAAGCCGTAAAACTGTGGTTGTGGATATCAAGTCCCCTTCCATAAACATGGATGTGTATGTGTGTGCGCGTCCTCCCGTATGCGAGTTCGGAGGTTTACCACTGCGTCACCTCGCTCCGCTAGCGTGTGAACTATTTTTTTTTTTTTAACGAGTTCTACAAGCCGTACAATGAAGCCACTCTCTTTCTACCTCAAGATAGATGCATGCGATTTTGCGAAATGATTCACGCCTATAGCCTACTGCGAAAGGGAGTCCTGGGTTCGAATCCCAGTATTATCAGCCTCTCTATTTGTAGCACAAAGCGGGGGCGTTACCAAATTACGAAAAAAAAAAAAAAAAAAAAGGTTAAACTATAAACAGCATCTCAAGTCAACATTATTTTTTGTGAAATATCTTCGTTAACTTAGCATGAGCACCTGACTTGTTTGTCTTTATAAAAAAAGTGACCTACAAGGTTAGCCATATTGCACAAGTCCTCCACTGGTTTTACCTATATCATAAAAACAGCAAAAAAAAAAAGCGCTATGAAGATATTTGCGTAATTCTTATTTTCTTCCTCTACGGTTTGTTCAACATGCGTGTGTGAATGTTGAATGATTGGTTCGATATGAATATATTTAGGTAAGTTAGTGTGTGATTTAATTTGGATCAGAAAATATAATTAACTATTGCAGTGTGTGTAAGAGTATTTGCCAGACGCCGGCGCCTTTCTCCTTGCAATCCGACAACCAACTCGTGCGTGCGACACCTTAGAGAGTACGTACATGGAAAAAAAATTTACCAATCTCCAAATTTGTAGTTTTTAAACAGCATAAAGAATCGGACGTAATAAACATAAAAGTAATATACCCTTGGCAAATCAAACATGAAACACACTCAAAAATAACACAAGGCACATGAGAATTCATACACTTTGTATGAATGCAACCAATAAAATATGCTAACTACTAACGACACTACATTAACATGACACATATTAACTGAGAAAATTATGTTTATTAAAATGAAATCTGACGTAAATGCAAACGAAAAATATTGAAATTACTGTGGGAATTAAAATAAAAATCAATCTGAAATGAGAGAAAATCTTACTGTAACTGAGTCAGGCACATTAAAATGTTTAAATCAATTTGACCATCACCTCTCTTTTGTGAGTAATATTAAATTTCAAATTATGTGATACCATTACTGATACTGAAGTTTCTGACATACTGACAAGAGTGTGGAACGAGTTTGATTATCGCGTAGATATCGTTCGGGCCGCTCGTGGTGGTCACATTGAACATTTATGAAGAAATGATAAACAAACTTCGCAGTTCCACGGTTCATTTCATTGGTCAACCAAGGTTGTATGTTGTTCGGTTTTGATATTATAGATCTTCAAAGTTGGGGTATTCTTCTATACTCAGCCTGTATGCATTTCAACAATAGCACTTTGCCATGAATCAATTAAAAATGTGTCGTATTCGCAACAATGGAATCCAAGAAACTAAAGAAGCTTTCAACAAGGAAGCGTCAATAAATAAATAAATTTACGCCCTGGTATCCTAATTTACTTGGAATAACAACAACTGTAAGTATACCTATGTCATCTACACAAACATAGTTAGGAGTGTGTTATTGTTTCACGTATGCACGTAGGTCATTGACCCGTTAACATCACAGCTGTTATGCCCATATTAAGTTTCCGTGAGTGCTATAGCGAGTGTAGGCCGTATTGTTAACACAGTTATCTGTTTTCAAGGTATGTACTATCATTTACAGCGCGTTCTAGCCGTTGTCGAATTGCTGCTCTCTTCAGCCTTAAAATACAGCAACGATGACAGTCATCAAACTTATAAGTCGGCAAAGATAGAGTCTAAAGCTACACTCAGGCGACAGAATCACATCAAGCGCGTTACAGCTGGAATGTCTACCGTATAATTACGTGAGCAATTGAGGCGTAGCATAAATACGGCTATACAAATACATGATACATAACATAGTACCCTAAAATAACATAATACAATAGACATGACATAATAACACTACGCCGTACATACACATATTTATTTCTCAACTCTTCTCACTCACAGGAATCTTCAACAGCGTATTAAGCAACTTAACTTGATGCATAATTAATTTCCAGTACAAGCCATCGACGAGCACTGTAGGCTATCGTCACATACATTTTCAATTCAATGTTTGCCAGGTGTTTACTGTGCATTCAAGTTGGGCTTTCGATACGGTTTTAGCTGCGTGATACTGTACTTTCCTACTGGTGTTCCAACAAGGCTAGATAACTCATAGCAATTATTATTAGTGGCACTTGTCACTCGAAAAAGCCCTTCAAATAGAAGAAACAGCTTGTGTGACGTGCTCCCAAAACGAACTAACAGGATTCGTTCTCCATATAACCAAATCATTCAGCGCAAAATAATGTTTTTTACTTTCTTTATGGTGTTTCTTGCAGCTCTCGGCTGCTGTGTAGACGTTTCTGAACTAATTTTAACATTTCTTGGCGTATCTCTTGCTGGAGAAGCCGAAAAGTGTAGAGGACACGACAGAATATTCTGGGAACTAGGACCCTCGGCGCAACGCGGCATTTAGGGAACAGCGAGGAGTAAGCTCGGACGCTAGCGTTCTGCGACGCATGTACACTGAAGAGCCAAAAAAAAAAGGCCGGTATAGACGTGCGTATGCAAATAACAGAGGTATGGAACCAATCAGAGTAACACGATGCGGTCGGCAGCTACATCGGTTACTGCTGCTACAACGGCAGGTTATCAAGATTTAAGTGAGTTTGAACGTGGTGTTATAGTCGGCGCACGAGAGATGGGACATAGCACCTCCGAGGTAGCGATAACATTTGGATGTTCACGTACGAGCATTTTACGAGTGTACCGTGAATATCGGGAATCCGGTAAAACATCACATCTTCGACATGCGACGCCTGCCTTTTTCTAGCAGAAAGAACGGGACAAACGACGACTGACAAGAATCATTAAACGTGACAGACGTTCAACCCTTTCTCAAATTGGCGCAGATTTCAATGCCTCCTGCATACCGTCAGGCATTAGTCGAGTCTATGCCACGTCGTCTTGCGGCACTTCTGCGTGCTCGCGGGGGGCCCTACACGATATTAGGCAGCTGTACCAGTTTTTTTGGCTCTTCAGTGTATTAGGGCCAGTCCTGCAGAACAGCACGAGTTTCAACCAGTGACAACAAAGTAAGGCATAGCCATCAAATATACACTGAAAACTCACCAGGTACTACTGGTAATATGTTCCATTTACATTTTTTTTTATGGCGTGCCCTGATGTGTGCACCACTCTACTGTCGCGACATCGCGACAGACATGGGAAGGGCAATTNCGACATCGCTGCGGACGGAAAAAGATCGTGAAAGAACGGGACAAACGACGACTGACAAGAATCATTAAACGTGACGGACGTTCAACCCTTTCTCAAATTGGCGCAGATTTCAATGCCTCCTGCATACCGTCAGACATTAGTCGAGTCTATGCCACGTCGTCTTGCGGCACTTCTGCGTGCTCGCAGGGGGCCCTACACGATATTAGGCAGCTGTACCAGTTTTTTTGGCTCTTCAGTGTATTAGGGCCAGTCCTGCAGAACAGCACGAGTTTCAACCAGTGACAACAAAGTAAGGCATAGCCATCAAATATACATTGAAAACTCACCAGGTACTACTGGTAATATGTTCCATTTACATTTTTTTTTTATGGCGTGCCCTGATGTGTGCACCACTCTACTGTCGCGACATCGCGACAGACATGGGAAGGGCAATTTTTAAAATGCGCTGCAAAGTACTCGGTGTAGCTACCATGATTTTCGAATTCTCTAATTACACGATCTAATAAAACAGTCTTTGTAAAGATGGAAAAGTTACGACTCGTATTACCCTGTCTAGACGTAACAAGATTATCGAGTATGAGCACACTTTAGTAACAAATGGTAACTAAAATAATATGTATCAATAATATTAATCCAATATTCAAACCCCAGATTTAAAAACCTCAAAAAGAAAGTGCAGGAAATGTGTTGTACATAACGAATCAAACAATTCAGTGACGGTGAAATATTTTGCAATACGAAGCCCCTGAGAGAAGAGTTCATGAAATACCTGAATTCGTCGAAAATGGACGACATTAAAATGTTTACCCTATTGCGAGCAGTGATGGTTGACTGGATGTCACTAAACAAAAAAGAAATATAGGCACGCATATGAAAAAAGTATGGAATAAACATAAATCATCAGCATATACGGCTTTAAAAAATGTCATTTAAAATACAGCCCATAAAAAATATAAACCGGTCGTTTGTCACTAATACGATTTTCATTTTTAAAAAGCACGATGTATTCGGTTTCAGCCGTCAAGTAATTAATAGCACTGCCGCTTGTTGAGGGATTCGGTAACAAAAACTCCACGCAGCTATCCATGTTGTTTATGGTCAAGAGGGAGACTATGGCGATTCAACAAATAAAGAATAAATAATATTAGTGAGTTATTTAATTACTAAAAGAAGTATCGTAATTTCATTTCCGTATAGCATAAATAATAAATGTTTATAATGAACTCATATTTCGTTAACTGCCATCTCACGATTTGGTTCCCTCCCTGTCAATATTTCTTGAAATACCTTCCTTTTTTTGTTTTAATCATTCTTCTTGATATATCGCAAACCCGCGGCGCTCCCCCCTCCCCTTGTCAGTTATAAGTCTTTATACGCCATGTTTTAGAAAACACCGCCGTTTGCTTTTTTCTAAAAAATACCTATCCCGCGATTTAGTTAACCGTATTTCAACAAGATGCCAAATCTGATGCACCACGAAGTTGTGGGATACAGAAGAACTCACAATGTTCCTCTGATTCTTGGAAATCATTCTCAGAACTGTTCCCCTATATTAAGATTTGAGTGGCGTTTCTAACTTAAAGCCCCCTTGTAATTACTGAATTTCCGTGCGTTTACATCTTCCCTCCCCATGACTTTTATCATTAAATAATATCGCAGAGAACCAAAGAATATCCTCTCCTTTTGATACTAGATTTGTAAATACACTAACGATTCCTGTTACTGTAGTATGTTACTACAAGCTAAAACAAAAAGTGCCCCTCTTTTTTAAATGACACTATTTATTTTTATTTTCAGTTTTGTGGCCATCGCCGAAGGGTTACTTGTGTACCATATTGCGCAAGCCTCTTATCCCATACTCTCACGATACTTTCTCGAACTATTTATATTCTCAAAGTTATTTAATGGCGTGGGTTCTAAATTTGTTCTGCCGCTGGGTGTTTTTTTTTTTTTTGGGTACTTATGCTTTGAGTGAAAGTATAGCTCATATTTCCTATTATTATATACATACACTGTTCAAACAATTATGCGTTCAGCAAAGCCTGCTGAGAAGAAGCACTCCGTGGCCACCTTCCAGAGATACGATGCAGGCTAAAGTTGATCCTTTCACATTTTACCCCAGAGACTTTCGTTCATGCAGGCATGCTGCAGGAAAAGTACATCATATTCTGTGCAAGGTCGCGATAAGAAAGCAGCACGATACAGCCAATGCCTTTCCACGGCAGATAATACAGGCCACTGTAATGACGCTCAAAATCCAACACCGACTGTTGCTTGCGCGTTGAACCAAAATTAATTCGTCTCATAAGCTTCGCAGTGTAAATTATCACATGCTTAGTCAGAAAAAAAATTTCCTTCATTTTCCACAGTCCAAACTAGAAAAAAAAAAGCGTAAGCTGGAGGCGTTAACAAGCTGATGAGACAGAGCAAGATTTCCGTGTTTTAATTCACGCGATGGCTGCTATAATTTGTGTTTTACGTTTTGGACAGTGGCGGCTCCTGCTATAGGGCTGCGGGACTGCANTCGCAGCTGCTCTAAACCTTATGATAGCTTCGATCTTTCTACTCTGCCGACGATCGTAGGCCGATCGCTTCGGGCCCCGACTGAGCAACGCATTTAGTTAGCTTTTAAAGTGCTAGGCTGGGCTGGGCGGCGTGGCTGGGCTGCGGCGGAGACAGCCCGCCTTGGCCTCGCTAGCGCATGCGCACGCCGGTAACAAGGACGCTGAATGGTGGTAGCAGGGGCCTTTCCCTGTCTCTCCCTTCGCGCGCGCGCACACATGGGCTGCAAGGCTGCCAGCCCTTACAGGCTGTCGTGGGACGAACAACTGACGCGCGCGTTTATATTGCTTTGCTGTCGTCAAGCTGGTGATTACTTCAGGTGATAAGTGAAGCATTTAGAGGTTTGTAACTATGCTACTTTCACTACATTTGAGTTTAATTTAACACGAACAGAATAAATATGCGGGTTTACAAGCTATTTCTTTTTCGCAATTATCACTAGAGGAGAAAAATTAAGTTAAAAATAAATTACTTAATAATCAATCAGTTTTCATAAAGTGGGCAGCAGACAAATAAAATACAAATTAAAAGTGGCGTATCTGTGGTTTAAAAATCATAAAATAAAATAGCTAGAATATTTTATTGCTACAGCATTAAATAGGGAATGTAAAAGCAAATTAACAGGTTAGAGTAACTTTCTATCAATAAAAATTTTTAATACAGGATTATTCAAAAAGGATGGTGCAAGAGTAAAGCCGGTTTATCCCTCTGCTATCATATTTGAATAATCCTGTATACTGAAGCGATAAAGAAAAATTAGATCTTTTATTTTTGATTTCTGAAATAAATCCAAGTACTTAATGAAAATCTAAGCGAAATAGTAGTTTGAATATTTAGTGCTCGTCAAATGTTCGTTCAGGTGAATAACAATGAAAATATTTTTGTTTGTCTGTCCATTTGTCTATGTTTATTACTAAAATGTTGCTGAAATAATTACTTGAAACTTTACTTAAAATGTTGGAAAAGCTATTTAGCTAAGTTCAAAAATTGTATTACAACATTTATTCCTTCCTTATGCAATCCCATTCAAATATATTATTTTTTTATGTGTACTCAAAGGAAATATTTGGAAGCATATTGTTATACAGNGCGCATGCGCACGCCGGTAACAAGGACGCTGAATGGTGGTAGCAGGGGCCTTTCCCTGTCTCTCCCTTCGCGCGCGCGCACACATGGGCTGCAAGGCTGCCAGCCCTTACAGGCTGTCGTGGGACGAACAACTGACGCGCGCGTTTATATTGCTTTGCTGTCGTCAAGCTGGTGATTAATATGCGGGTTTACAAGCTATTTCTTTTTCGCAATTATCACTAGAGGAGAAAAATTAAGTTAAAAATAAATTACTTAATAATCAATCAGTTTTCATAAAGTGGGCAGCAGACAAATAAAATACAAATTAAAAGTGGTGTATCTGTGGTTTAAAAATCATAAAATAAAATAGCTAGAATATTTTATTGCTACGGCATTAAATAGGGAATGTAAAAGCAAATTAACAGGTTAGAGTAACTTTTTATCAATAAAAATTTTTAATACAGGATTATTCAAAAAGGATGGTGCAAGAGTAAAGCCGGTTTATCCCTCTACTATCATATTTGAATAATCCTGTATACTGAAGCGATAAAGAAAAATTAGATCTTTTATTTTTAATTTCTGAAATAAATCCAAGTACTTAATGAAAATCTAAGCGAAATAGAAGTTTGAATATTTAGTGCTCGTCAAATGTTCGTTCAGGTGAATAACAATGAAAATATTTTTGTTTGTCTGTCCATTTGTCTATGTTTATTACTAAAATGTTGCTGAAATAATTACTTGAAACTTTACTTAAAATGTTGGAAAAAGCTATTTAACTAAGTTCAAAAATTGTATTACAACATTTATTCCTTCTTTATGCAATCCCATTCAAATATATTATTTTTTTATGTGTACTCAAAGGAAATATTTGGAAGCATATTGTTATACAGTATGGCCATTAATGACATTAAGAATGTTTTATTTCACAATTTTAATTTAATTCAGTTGATTAAGTGCAAGTATTTAGTTAAAAATATATATTAATAAAAAAACTTGATGGAATTTTCAGATTTTCGTTAATCATTTGTTAAAACTGTGTTCTCATAAAATTATTTCAGTTTCATGAAATCCAACAACATATTTTTCTTTTTTGTTTTGGGAGACAAAAGTTACTTTCGCACAACCCTAGGATATTGTACAGCTTATTTTCACACTTGAAAATTGTTATGTATATTATTAGCTCACTCTCCCACCCCCACTCAAATATTCAGTATCACTGTGCAAGCCCTACCTGTGCTGAAATCGACGAGCCGCGACTGGTTCTGGATAACGTAATTCTATTACATTAACAAAAGAATAAATGGTCTGACCATCTAACGAAACTGCCAGTTCTGTGAGAAAACGTCACGAAAAGTATTATTTCTGGTGTCATCTATATGGATAATGGTAGTAGGCCTACATATAAAAAGGAGAGTTCAGACTTGGATATTTGATGGGGTGCGAGATGTAGGTCAATGGCATCAGACGGCAGCCATGTTAAACTGCGTTACCACGACTTCGACTTTGAAATTCCCTGTAACTAAAAAAAAATAAAAAAACATTTTAAAGATCTTTATAAAATATGGCAGACCATATTAAAATTATACAACAGTTTGACCAAACCCAGGCAACTAGCAACTGATATGCTATCGGTCTATGCTAGCTTTAGATATCCCGCATCCTATCCACACTATAGTCTCGCAGTAATTCGGCCCACCCCATTACAGTTTCTTCCCCCAATAGCTTACATTACTTTTCGGAAGAACTCGGCAAACATCGGATGTTTGTCGTCACTGGCCTATACCGTTCGATTCCCAGCTCCCCCCAATCATTTAGCCACTAATTTCGATTTTCCTACCTCGAAACAAATTATAGGCTATTCACGGTAAAGTGAGCACTTTTGGAAGCCCTCTCATTCGGAATAATAGTTAATAAATATATTTTATTTTAGCCTTAGACGTTAACATCCGAGTGCGGTGGAATATACACTGAGTTTATTACTTACATGGCAATATTCATTTTAAAAAGGTAGTTAAATAATAAAAATTGGCTGAAAGGAAAAAAAAACTAGTGCCCCAAAAGTACTCACTTTGCCGTGAACAGTCTATATACATACTACGTTGCTCGATTCTCAAGGGCGTTTACCCCTTACTAAAAATTGAAGGTTATAATTCGTATAATGTTTCCCTTATCATTTTGAATACGGAATCACCTCACCGCGTTCTGACCTGAAGTTCAGAGCGATCCCATAAAAATTAAAATGTAATCTCCTTCGTAATATTTAAAGCACCAAAACAAACACGTGAACAAATGCGCTACCTTCTGCTGGCTATAGGCAACGCAAAAACTCGAGTTTCCTCACAGGAATGCGGGAAGTATCCAAGCATTGTCTTGCAATGTAATGTCGGAGTAAAGTTCAGGAATACATGCCGATCTTGCATTTGTTGCCGACCTCCGTGGCCTAGATCGTCACGGCGCTATGTTCTGTCCGCGCGGTTTCCGATTCGCATCCCAGTTAAGAGACTAATGTACGCATAGCTCCATATTGTCTAAAAGTCATAAAAATGCGAGTCCTGATAAACACAAATGTTTAGAACTTTTTAATTGCAAAGAAATGCTAGCCAAATAATGTCTTCCAGTGCCGCAATACAAAATGTGTTACTTTAAATGCGTGAAAGGTGTTTAGGATCATACACATTTAGGAATCACAAAAACCCCCGTGGCCCCTTTGATGTTTCTTCAAACCAATAAATATTAGTTCACATATGACCGACAAAATATTTCACCGATTTAAAAAAAAAACATTTTGCTGGCCATAAGANCAATAAATATTAGTTCACATATGACCGACAAAATATTTCACCGATTTAAAAAAAAAACATTTTGCTGGCCATAAGCAAAATCATAAATGCAACAAAATGTATTTCGTGTATAACAAAACATACTTGTGTTTCCATGACGACCAACAAAATATGCTTGAAAACAAAATGTTAGGTTGAATCAATTCTACATATTTCATTAGCCATTCATTAACACGTACTTCGCTGGCTTTAACAAATTTTTCTCTCGGTGTTATGAGAAATGGGCGGGGAAAACAAAAATTCAAACGTTCTACAGGACGATTCACGGGGTGTTACCGCCACTGGCTTATCCCCTAAGTAATTTGGAGCAAATTATGTCATAAATATGGGCCCTAGTCGCAATATTTACACAGTAGTTCGAAAAATTGGAAACGCATTACAGTGAACAGCTAGTGACATGTTGATAAAGGCTATTCGCGGTAAAGTGAGCACTTTTCAAAATCGTTTCATTTGGAGTAATAGTCAATAAATATATTTTATTTCACCTTAGACGTTAACTTCCCAGTGATGTGGAATATACACAGTGTGTTTATTACATACGTGGCAATATTTATTTTAAAAGGTGGTTAAAGAATAAAAAAAATGACTGAAAGGAAAAAGCAACTAGAGCCTCGAAAGTGCTCACTTAACCGTGAACAGCCTATACTCGTTAAACTATTGGTGTGAACAGCAAGTGACCTTGACCATCGTGGGATGTGATTGTTTCATTGTATACTGCGTGAACATGGCGCGTTCCTGCGTATTCATTGTGGTTGTAGCCATTGGTTGTGAGATGTAATAGTGTTAGAATGCCACGGGCATTTTACACAGATTAATATGCTGATATGGCGTTTGATGCTCAAACAATGAAGCCTAATGGTATTCTTTTTTACTTCTGAAAGGGGTTTTTTTTTTTTTTTTTTTTTTTTCATATTTTACATTTTTTTAATTACTTTGTAAATATTGGGAAGACGACCCACATTTATATGACATATTTTGCTCCAAATGACCTAAGGAATAAACCCCCGTGAATGGTGGGAACTCCTAGTGAATCAACCTATATGTACAATTTTTTTTAAATTTCAAATAGTTCACAACCAACTGGCTATTGGCTATCTTGAGATAACAGAACTACACCGCGAAAATCCAAACACTTCGACGTTTGTTGCAGCTCCTACGTCAACTGGCATAACCGCAGCGGATAGAAGCTTCCAACAGACTACTACCGCCCTCCCCCTTCACAAAAGTTCGCTCTCGGGTTTATTAAAATATCTAGTGGACATTATAGACAAACTCAACACTCTTATTTAATAATGTGCGTAAAGCCTTACCATCCTCGACTTCTTTCTTAAATAAAAATGATTGGGTAATTCTGCAGCTGCCGTCTGTGAATGTGTCCTGGCGCGAAAATAATTGGGGGAGGGAGGAAGCATGGCTTAAGTTTTACCAAATCTCCATGAAGAATTCAAGACTACTGCCTGCAAGGAAATGAGGTCACCAAAATTAACCCCAGAATGGTTTCCAACAAAGTTTTGAAGTACTCCAAGGGGAAAAAAAAAACTTTCTTCGTGGCTTCTATTCACGTTGAATCTGGCAAGTAAAAAAATACGCAAAGCAGTTTTGGACAGCCCTACGTTCGCATTACATCTACCTCTAACTGCCATTCCCCTTTTATAACAAGCCTCATTTCGAAACGAAAACTACATTTTTGTCCTCCCCTCCCCCTCATTTTCCCTTTCCTTCCGAGAGGAAGAAAACATCTTCCCTAAAGGAGAAAAGACGAGTCTTGTAGGACGGGCTATAATGGGAGGTCTAGGGTCCGGTAATAACATCTGAATTCATGATAATGAAACTTATTGCCCTTCTAGTCTTCTTGCTGAAATGAGCAACCAACGCTGAAACACTAATGTATTATTTGCTTCTTTCTCTGCAGATTTGTCCGGTTATATCTTTACCCTTAAAAGGAAAATAATGAAAAGTATATATACACGCTACACATCTAAATTAACTTTATGAACTGTTAATGTTCTCGTTTACAATCGCCTTTTCTCGTGTGAATAATTTGCGTTATTTTCGTTACAATAAGAAATTTTATCGAAAAAAAAAATAGTACGAAAAAAACATTTGCTAATCTGTACAGACAATTGCTTTAATTGAAACACATTATTTGGCTGTCAATCATCTGAGAGTTTAGTAAACGTTTTAGACGCAAAATCTCTAAACCAATAACTGAATATGCTAAGAATAACGAGCTCAAAAATGGCAGTTTTTTTTCATCTGCAGTTTGAGACACCGATAACTTTTTTTAAACTGTCTAATTCGATTAGGCCCCAAAATTTCGTAAAAAAATATTTCATGCTGATTTGAGTAGGCCCTACCAGTTAGTTTCAAAATAGTTTATTTACTGTCATGATCCAGGCTTTAAAAAAACGAGTGCAAATGAAACATATTTAAATAACCGTACTCCGAGTATAAGTAAATGAAAAAGAAATGAGATGAAACACTAATATTTTGCATGCACATAAATAATTATTAAATAAATCGAATAAAAATCCTTACCTTTTGTATGATGTGATCCGGATTGATGCCGAGTTCTGAAACAGACACAAATAGAATTATATTTATGCAGAACCACCATCACAAAATTATATTAAACGATATTCTAGTTCGGGTTTAATTTCAAAGGGCAAATGTTTGAAAAAAGTGGAAATGTTTCACAAAAGTGTAAATACTTAGCGTTCACATTGTAATTATGACTGAATACCAATTCGACAGAGAAATTTCGACTGCAAGTTTTACAGGGGAAATGAGTTTAAAACATATACCGCAATCGTCTTACTGACCTATGGTTACTCCTTTACTTTAGAGCTGAGCCACAAGTTTACACAAGTTTATTGCAAATATTACGCTATTTAAAATTAACCATATAACGTCTCTGCATAGTATATGTATATATAACTAATGGAACCAGCACGTTAACCACGGGAATTAAGGCAGAAAACCTTTGTTTATAACGATGGTGTTTTTGATGGAACTAGCATGTCACAATACAGACTACAGGCCAGTATGCTAATTGCCATTGTTCTAAATTCCTTGTAAATAAATTAATACATTTATCTTACTCTTCCGTCGGAATGTTTTACATAACTTATGAACTTGCGCTCTACAAGTTATGCAGTCAGTCCTTGAGAGTTGTACTTTTGCCTACCTGCCAGGCATTGTAAACGAATACTATGGTTTGGTATTGAAGAGCGGATTTAGGAAATTTGTACATGCTGGGTAATGCAATGGAGCGATATTTATCGTTAATTTTGATATCCTGAACAATTATCCTTCGTTAGAAAAATGATCATCTATCAGCATCACGAAAAATAATTATAAAAATAAAAGTTCGAAATAACGATTACTGACCGCAACTGCACACATTTTAACAAAACACTAATTAGAGTGTTATTTACAATATTTTTAGCAGAAAATAAGGAAAATTACAACCGTTTCACGGTAAACTAAGCACTTCTGAAATCAACCTCTGAAGAAAAAAATCCCTGCGTATAACTGCAGAGTTTGATGGATGCACTGAGTGGCACGCTCTCAGTGAAACTGGCAGCAAAGTAGAAGCTGTCCCATATTTTAAAGCATTTAAAGCGTAACGTTTTTATTTACGGCCACTGAATTACACGAGTTATTTTCTGTTTGTTTTATTCACATAAGAGTACGTTAACATATTTATATTTCTAGCAATTTCACGTATTTCACAGTTAAGCGCGATCGGCGAATGAATAGTCAGAGGGTAATGCTAATTTTACAGATGGTGAAAGAACACAAAATGAGCATAGCAGCATATCCTAACTAGGGCTTCCAGAAGTTCTTAATAAACCGCGAACAGCATACAGTTATGTCATAGTGCCTTATAAAAAATATAGTGTTTAATTCCGTGGTCACTGATTTATTTTTCCTTTTAACGTGTATTGGAGTAAGCATTGACGTAATCAAGTCCACGACAATTTTAATTTTGCCATATGACAGAAGATTTTCTGNAGAGCGGATTTAGGAAATTTGTACATGCTGGGTAATGCAATGGAGCGATATTTATCGTTAATTTTGATATCCTGAGCAATTAACCTTCGTTAGAAAAATGATCATCTATCAGCATCAAGAAAAATAATTATAAAAGAAAAAGTTTGAAATAACGATTACTGACCGCAACTGCACACATTTTAACAAAACACTAATTAGAATGTTATTTACACTATTTTTGGCAGAAAATAAGGAAAATTACAACCGTTTCACGGTAAACTAAGCACTTCTGAAATCAACCTCTGAAGAAAAAAATCCCTGCGTATAACTGCAGAGTTTGATGGATGCACTGAGTGGCACGCTCTCAGTGAAACTGGCAGCAAAGTAGAAGCTGTCCCATATTTTAAAGCATTTAAAGCGTAACGTTTTTATTTACGGCCACTGAATTACATGAGTTATTTTATGTTTGTTTTATTCACATAAGAGTACGTTAACATATTTATATTTCTAGCAATTTCGCGTATTTCACAGTTAAGCGCGATCGCCGAATGAATAGTCAGAGGGTCAGTGGTAATGCTAATTTTACAGATGGTGAAAGAACACAAAATTAGCATAGAAGCATATCCTAACTAGGGCTTCCAGAAGTTCTTAATAAACCGCGAACAGCATACAGTTATGTCATAGTGCCTTATAAAACATATAGTGTTTAATTCCGTGGTCACTGATTTATTTTTCCATTTTACGTGTATTGGAGTAAGCATTGACGTAATCAAGTCCACGACAATTTTAATTTTGCCATATGACAGAAGATTTTCTGNACGTGTATTGGAGTAAGCATTGACGTAATCAAGTCCACGACAATTTTAATTTTGCCATATGACAGAAGATTTTCTGCGAGCATTTTAATGGACTGTAACCACTGTCGAAAATAAGCCTAAGAACAAAAACAAGAAACCGAAAACCAGACAAATCCTGGATAACGAACAACAAACAAATAGCAACAATAGAAGAACCTATCTATCAACAGAACATGAACTAATAAGCGGCAGGCAATAACAACTTCACTGGTTCGAGTTTAAGAAACCAATCTTAAATAATTAACAACTAAAATACACAGAGAAATGGAACACAGTGAACTTAATGTTATTAAAATCCCAATTTCAGGAGACAAAGCAGGACGACAAAAATCAATACAAGACACCGCTATTAGCAACAATGAACACAAAAAAAGGTAAATTTATATGACCTAGTCAATGTACTTATAAATTGAACGAAAAGTGTACTCATGAAAAAAAGAAATAAACTACAAAAAGCAATAATGAATCGAACCAAAAAACCAATATCAGAGGACACGGTGCGACAATGAAAATGAAAACTCAAAGAAAAACTAATGTAAAACTACACAGCCACAACTAATAAATCTGAAGGGAAAAAGAAAGCATTTCCTTAGCAGTTTTCATGAAAAAGATCTAAATTCAAATAAGCACGACAAATAAAAAACATAAAAGTGGAAAACTCACACAGCAGAACAGTAACGAAAACCCAATGCAGTTAATGCTTATTTTCGGCAATGGAAACGGTCCCTTTAAATGCTCACAGAAATACTGTAGTACCACTGCTATTAAACTTCAAAGATAATGCGCCAGAAGCCTTCGCAAAGAGCTGGAAAAAAAAGGAACTAAGGATGGTTTTCAATAGTGTTCACAGATAACCACGAACCACATAGTAAACACAGTACATGTCATATTCGCAGTGTTACACACATACCATTAAATATTCCCCACTGCATCTTTGCGTGAATGAGTATTTAAAGTCGTAGGTCTACTCTGCAGAGTATTCTACATTTAATTTCTAACACGCTGGCATTTTTACTCTAATGCTGTAGCAGTGAGGACTAAATGGGCGTACAAAATAAATGATTGTATACGAATTATTTTGTTATTAGAATATTCTACGATAATCTCGCTATGTTTCTTTTCATTCGCGTTCGTCTAACTGAATTAAAAATTACATAAAATATGTGGGCTAATTGATAACGTTGGAAGGAGATTTAGTTAATTTGAAAATAGAAATATATTAAATTGGATCCATTAAAGTGTAGGATGGATAAAGTTATTTTACTTTACCAAGGTACGAATAATAACTTATATTTGTATCAAATTCTATATAAAAATCTGAGATTTAAAAAAAAAATACGGATTCGTGCGAAGGAAAAATATCGAAAATATTTTTAATAAGCCAAAAATGAAAGCAAACTAATAATAACAAACGAAATCCGCGTTGTGCAATTAATGACATAGGTGGGCTTGCCAGCGGATACAAGTGTCTTTTAGCAGCTGAGCGC
>NQII01000304.1:559971-610158 GCA_002778355.1 Clitarchus hookeri
GGGCTTCTTGGGGGCCAGTGATGAAGAGCCTGGTCACCAGCTGCTCCTCGACCAATCCAGCGTCGCGGCAACGTCTCGTTCAGGTATCCGCGAACAGCTAGGTGCCAATGGGGTGGCGCACCATAAAGGAAACATCAGATCGTCCCCTTCACATTGACAAATCTAATGCGAGCTCGCTACCCCCACGCTATTCATTCCTCTTCTTGTCCATTATTGTGACGCCCAGTCTACTATTTAGAATCTTCATCTCACATGCATGTGTTTTGTTTACATCTTTCTTCAAGCATTACCCACTCCCTAAAGTTACNTATTTAGAATCTTCATCTCACATGCATGTGTTTTGTTTACATCTTTCTTCAAGCATTACCCACTCCCTAAAGTTACAGCAAATTTCTCGCTCTATTTATTTAAGATAAACACCATCAGTCTCTTTTTCCACCCCTTTCTGATTCATTTATCCTTTCATACTATTTCAATACTCAGTACAGCTACTATTTTTCCAATTAACCTGCTGCTCTCAGCACGTCATCCTAATGTTATAAAAAGTAAAATAGTAACACGTAATGATTCTCAAGTATTCTATCAATAAATGGTATACAACATAAAGACTTGAAGCAAGATCAAGCAAGCAATGGAAGAAAAATCATGTTTAATGTCGGAAGGTTGTCAGATAAATACTCATTCTGTCATACTGAATGCTAAAATACGACACTTGACTGTCAAGGCCAAATCATACGCCACGGTGAAATAAACTCCCGGCTCCACAATGCAAGAGGTAACAAAATATTATACTTGGTTTTGAAAACTTGTGTTGCGGCTAACATCCACTTTGTTGTTTTACACAAAACAGTTTGGTTGGTTGAAGCCATTAATTTGTGGCAAAGAAAGAAATGCTTTTGAGAGAAATTTTTTCTATAATCCGAAGCTTATGCTTACAAGTCTGACCCTTTACTCGCCTATTTACCGTTGTTGAGTTACATGTTCGTTAATATAGGCTGTTCACAGTAAAGTGAGCACTTTTGAGGCCCTATTTACTTTTTCCTTTCAGCCATTTTTTTTTATCCTTTAATGCCTTTTTTTTTTTTTTTTTTTTATAAATATTGCCATACAAGTAATAAACACAGTGTGTATATTCCACAGCACTCGGGTGCTAACGCCAAAGGCTAAAATAAAATATATTTATTGACTATTATTCCATACGAGAGGGCTTTCAAAAGTGCTCACTTTACTGTGAATAACCTATAATATTTGTAACTAGTATTAAACCCTTGCATCACTTACATACGTTTATATGTTTTCTGTTTTACAAATTTTCTTGAAGTTTGACGTTTGCCGGTGGTGTCGAAACAACCAAATAAGTGTTTGGCCCAAACACATTATTTTTTAAAACATTATTTGGTTCAATCTAACGTATGTATGCGGGTGTTTGGAGCAACGGCAGTTTGGTTGGTGAACAAACTATTGTTCACCGTAAACAAATACTCTCCAGGTAAATTTATTTGGTTATTAGCAACTAAATATTTTTTCTCGGTGCAATCCAATGCGCAAGTGCAGGCAAAATAAAAGGCAAGGGATAGGGGGAGCCAAAATTTTTTGGATGTCTATAGAGGCCAAACTTAGCGCTCGGTCATTTGTATACTCTGTTCCGACGGCTGGACCCTCCTACAAGAGTTTTTCGGTGTAATTTGTAACAGAAAGAATATTTTAATACTCGAGCGCGTAAAATTTTCTTCGTGGTAAGTGGAATCATTATTCAGTAGTTCTAACGTAGGTAGAATCACTGCAGTAAAATTATTGGTTGGCATGTATTTTAATATGTTTATGTACCGTTTCGTCTCTCTTCATTAACCCTTGACGTTTTATTCCATGTACTCGTTCACTTACGGTATGTTAAGGGGGTGGAGAGGGGAGGGAGAGATCTGGGCGGATCTTAACATCGAGGTCTTGAGAGCCGATAAGGGTGAAGTGTGGTGAGAATGGAGCAGCGCCGGAATGCAAGGGCGGGGAAAACGGGAGATCCCCGCTGACCGGCACGATTCCTGCATGCAAAAATTCCGGGAGCGACCCCGCCGGGAATCGAACCTGGTATTTATGAGTAAAGGTAACTTCAAAAATCTCTTCTGTTGCTATATCTTAAATGAAAACGTACGTGTATGTTTATGAGGTTAAGCGTCTAACTTTCGCCGCCACGAGGATTACAACTCAAAAGCACACCTATCGTTTTAGTGTCTTCTTTGTGTGGTGCTAGTTTTGGACTAACTGAATTTTCTTTAGCCTCACTTTGTTACTTCTTGGCTTATTTTTGTCTTTTGTTGCCATTCTGTTTTTTTTTAATACTTTATTTCAGTTTGTTTGATAAATTAATGACTGGGTTATTTTATGCAGATAAAATTAGTGTTTTCTGTCTGTTGTTATGGGGTTTTGTCATCTTTTTTATTGCGTTATTTGTGTTTTCGTGACTTTTTGTGGAAATGTTGTTTCTTTTGTTGCACTTGTATTTCTCATTGTTATTTATTTGTTGAAATTTATTTAATGTTTGCATAAACGTTGCATTTTTACTATAGTTTTTAATTTGTTTTTTAGCTAAACTTCCCTTGGGTAAAGATTATTTTATCTCTGGTTGCTTTTTTTTCGTAATCAGTTTCGGCAATACAGAAAGTTCAAGTTTCTGAGATCAACTCAAAAGAACAGTCGGCAGTCTCTAATTTGTGAAGCACTACATGTTCAATTAATTCTAAACGTCGGACTCACCATTAGTGTTCGGCAAATCACAGAACGATACGGAAGTCAGTTTCAGTTTCACAAAAATGTTTACTGCGCATGGCAGTCATAATCAAANGGCAAATCACAGAACGATACGGAAGTCAGTTTCAGTTTCACAAAAATGTTTACTGCGCATGGCAGTCATAATCAAAATTAAATCATATTCATAAATAATATATTACGAACGTTTTTCCATGAGTGCCCCGGCGTGTGTGTGTATGTTTGTGTGTATATATATAAATATATATATATATGTATATATACAGTTTTCTCTCTCTCTCTCTCTCTCTCTCTCTCTCTCTCTCTCTCTCTCTCTCTCTCNTTTTGTAGAGAGTCAAGGATAGAAGACGAAATCTCATTAAACAATTTGTGCTATATGCACGGTCAGAATCGAGTATTGCAAGCCACTACATTTCCAACTACTGAATGGTCCTTAGATTTTATATACAAACTCAAACTTCGCATTACGTCTACCACCAGATTCCATTTAACCTTCATCTGGCGCGATGGCTAAGTTTGAACAGGAACTAGGGCAGCTATTTCGCCACAGTGCCACTCGACAAATTGGCGTCCGCGCACCTCGCGTGGATGTAATCCAAGCCCAGGTCACTCCGCCCGGAATTGGTCCGCACATTGATAGCTGCAAATTAATAGCGGCATGCACATTTACACACGCGCGGATAAACGATGGCGTAAATACGGGACCGCGAGATACATATTTGCCACTGTGATTATTTAATCGCTGCTTCCATCTTCATCCCAAAAATTGATTTTTTATTTTAAAAAAGGCTTAATATTGCTATGATTTCAGCTTACAAAATAAGGTACCTGGACCAAATAAGGCCATGCTAACCTTTAATCTCTAGCCATTTTCTTAATTTTGTTAGTAAACGTGTAAAAAAATCACAAGTACTTTTTGGTGTGTTTAGAACATAAATATATAACTATAATTTATAGCTTTATAAATTATACTGTACATAAAATTAGTTTTCCAAAGTTAAAATTTTGGCCTTATTAGAAGCCTATGTTCAAAATAAGGCCAGCCGTTTAAAATGTGGTTATAAATGGTGGATTGGGATGTATTTTATATAACATTTACAAAAAAAAAATTATGTTTTATACGTTAAGAATAAGGTAGCAAATATAAAGCCTCTTTTTTCGCAGCAAATTGCAGTTTATTGGCCAAACATAAAAATTATCTTTAAAAAAGTGAACTATTCTTGGATAAATTACCTTAATATCTGGACAAGAGAATAATACTTACAAACCTAATTGAGAAATTAACCTATCAAAGTTTCAACAACATAACTGAAGCATTTCAAAAAGTTAACACAGCACACTTAATCTGATTCGAAGCACTCGAAGCATTTCCACATACATATATTGTCTCGCTTTGTAATGCCAAAGCATTTTTCATGAAAATACTTCAGGCATGTGTTACACAAGATCATGTCGGCTGCTTCATCAATTTCACAGACGGAATTATACCAACTGTCGTTCGTTACGTTCATTCCACTTGTGCTAGGATTACCGAAATCGTCCGGCGAATCTCGTTTCTTTTGAATTTTGTGGTTTGATTCTAGTCTTGGGATCTTTCGTGTCCTTGGTGCCGTATCGTTACGTTCCCCTGTGCCCTTGACATTGGTTTTTCCTTTGTCCTTATTGGATGTTTTTGTGGTGTTTCATTGTCTTTGAATAATGAAAACAACTCCTCTCTGGCCCTAGTAGTTTATGAACTTTTTTCTGTTCGTGGTTATCGTCTTGAGTTGCGGTGTTGACAAAAGTTCAATAAATGACATGTTGAACTGGAAGAGTCGTCTGTATCACTTTCAATTCACTTACTCTTGTTAGTTGATTAATGCCGACATTTCCTTTCCCTCGTTGGATCATTCGAATGATAGGAATCATTTACGTTTTCAGCATTTGCAACATCTTCCTGTGGCATTTCAGAAGGAGCAAATGTCTCGTCCGAGATTTTGTGTGGATCGAAGGGATAAATTCGCCCTGAATCCAGTGACAAATGTTTGGTGCAGTTACAGACCTGGCCAGACCTTGCTAATAATAGGGCCTAACGTGGTCCTAGTCAGCCTAAAGTCCTTTTTTCTGTAATATGCCAAAAGTATCTCATCATCCCAGCAACTTTCAAACGACTTGAAGACAGATTTGTCTAGCGGTTGAAGTTCATGGGTTGTGCTGCTAGGTAGGCAGTAAAGTATTCTTGCGCACTGGTCTGCTGCACGCACAATGTTCGCGTCGTGACTTGAGGCGCCATCAAAGATCTAAAGCGCTTTTCCGTCAACTTTGTACCGAGCACAGTGTTCAAGCCAACGAATAAACAGAGTAGTCGTCATAGAACCCTTACAGCACATACAAATCACGGTTCCAACAGGCATGTCTACGTTTACCCGCGATTTAAAGATGGAAACTTGTGGCACAAACACAGTAGTGCAAGGTCATATATGGCAATTACACCGGAAAATGTGACTAGACCTTCATTGGATATAATTAAAATGACAAGCGAGACCCATCGACCACTTGAACAATTCCAGTTGGCAATTAAACCCCGATTACCTCGGACGAGAGACAACAGCGCTACCTACGAAACCAAAAAATCTGTCGCATTATGAGTTTACTTGAGAGATTTGGGCGACTCTTAACAACAAGGTCTTGAGAGTCGATGAGGTGAGAATAGAGCTAGGCCGCAATGCAAGGGCGGGGGAAACGGGAGATCACCGAGAAAACTCACCGACCAGCGGAATCGTCCGACACGATACCCACTTGCGAGTCTCAGTATGAAATTAATATATTATGAACGCAAGTTATACGGACAACACACGCACTACAATATGGGACTGAATTCAACTGCCATCCATGTTTTGGTTTCTACATGGACGCGAGTTTTATTTTGTGCTCGCAAAAAATTTACAGTATTTCAACTTACAGTGGACAGCGGAAACCATGTTAAGTGCATGAATTTTTGTGCCACGGACGCTGTTGTATTCACTGTTTGAAATTTGAGCCTATGAATGTGTAGCGCGTAACTTAGGAGACTGCATGAAAGTTAAAATGTCAGAGGGTTTTGTTATTTACCAGTGTGGAATAACTGGAGATAACCGTATCATTTTACTCTATTTGTGACGAAGTGTGCATACGAAAACATAAATACAAAGCTCTCAAATGCATCAATAGGATTTTCATCGAGAGGGAAAGAAACGTATCGAGTATCTCCTCTGCTACACGTCCACAAAAAAAAAAAAGTCTTCTAGCAGCGTGTTACGTAACCAGAGGGGATAACTGTGGTGGTAGAGCACGCCTCAAGAGTTTAGCCAGAGACAAAGCTAACACGGAGTTAATTGACCCTATTACAGACAACGTTCGCACAACCAGCACTAATAAGTATGTTGTAATTACATTAACAGCATCCAATGCTTACCTGTCTCAGAAATTATATTACATTAGTCCTACCAAAGTTATGTATTAAAAAAATGTATCTTAAATCAAAGTCATCTTAAAAAAAATTTCATTAATTAGAAATTATGATTATTTTGTCACTTAGAATGAAATACTTACACCAGAGAGCTATTTCACTTGTATTAAAAATNATCAATAGGATTTTCATAGAGAGGGAAAGAAACGTATCGAGTATCTCCTCTGCTACACGTCCACAAAAAAAAAAAGTCTTCTAGCAGCGTGTTACGTAACCAGAGGGATAACTGTGGTGGTAGAGCACGCCTCAAGAGTTTAGCCAGAGACAAGGCTAACACGGAGTTAATTGACCCTATTACAGACAACGTTCGCACAACCAGCACTAATAAGTATGTTGTAATTACATTAACAGCATCCAATGCTTACCTGTCTCAGAAATTATATTACATTAGTCCTACCAAAGTTATGTATTTAAAAAAATGTATCTTAAATCAAAGTCATCTTAAAAAAAATTTCATAAATTAGAAATTATGATTATTTTGTCACTTAGAATGAAATACTTACACCAGAGAGCTATTTCACTTGTATTAAAAATNAATTAGAAATTATGATTATTTTGTCACTTAGAATGAAATACTTACACCAGAGAGCTATTTCACTTGTATTAAAAATAACGATTTTAAAACAATTTAAAGGAAAGCGTACAATTGTGGTATTATATGCTTATAGCATCAGCTTAACGAAACCACATTTTTCACCGTTCTGTAGCACGAGTTCCAATGTAATATTGTCACGAGTTAATTTTAAAAATTATGTATTTATTATTAACGCACTTAAACATTCAAAGGAAAAAAAAATTGTTAATTTCCAAGAACAAAAAAAAAACCGAGAAATTCTCAAGACCAGCTTGTTTGAAAGGAAAAATAAATCTAACACGATTGTGTGTAAGAAAAAAANAAAAACCGAGAAATTCTCAAGACCAGCTTGTTTGAAAGGAAAAATAAATCTAACACGATTGTGTGTAAGAAAAAAATACATACATTCCTTGCCGAAAGTAAAAAATTGCAGACGGATCCTATTTTCACGTCCTTAAGCTCGAGTTANAAAAAATACATACATTCCTTGCCGAAAGTAAAAAATTGCAGACGGATCCTATTTTCACGTCCTTAAGCTCGAGTTATTGTTACCCTCGTTGATAAACACTTGTCGGCGCCTGTACGCCTTTTCTCCAATCCGCTCCGGCTTCCGCGCTTAGTTTATCTCTGCCCTGCCTCTCTTTATCCTGAAAAACTGCGAACAATATATCGTTGTTAAGGAGCATATTTACTACCAGCAGCGCGCATTGTGTTCTACAACCAATACGACACGCTCGTGCACAACTTTCTCTTCTCCTCCCGAGGCTTCGTAACGGTTTCTTACAGTGCACTCTCCTCTGTGAAGCGTTCACAAAATACGACTACTCGATGTTTCGATATGTCGATGGTCATCAACACTATCGACATATCACGAAAAACTGAGCACTTTTGAAGGCCCTGTTAAAGATCTACTTGTATGCATATTGTGTGTTCTTCCAACGTGGACCTGCTCACTTGATTCATGCGTCGGTCAAGTGAAAATGTGCAATTATTATAAGTAAATATTTTACAAATTTGTTCATTCTTACACTTATATACATTAAAAAAAACAGAAAGAACAAGAAATAATTCCAGTATTCGCAAATGTTTTCCTAACACTTTCAATTCAACATCAAGACATGGAACTGCTTCCTCTCTGTCGTTACCAACTNTATTCGCAAATGTTTTCCTAACACTTTCAATTCAACATCAAGACATGGAACTGCTTCCTCTCTGTCGTTACCAACTCAACTGGGCGGATGCCAGTCAGTGTACTGGTTAAAGTATAATCCAGGTAGGGGCAGTGACATTTCTGGAAGGTTGATTTCAAAAGTAACACTAATGTTCCCACTCGACCCTCAGTGAGGACCCGCTATNGCAGTGACATTTCTGGAAGGTTGATTTCAAAAGTAACACTAATGTTCCCACTCGACCCTCAGTGAGGACCCGCTATATATGTAGTCTGGCAAGCTTCCAGAGTTCGTTACGCCGGGCGTTTCGGGAACTCTCAGAGGTTTAGCGTCGATTTCTTGCCGGCAAAAATTCAAATCCCCGTGACATAGCTGAAGTGTCGCGCGCCATCGCCAGGCAACGCAGACCATGTGCCGAGGAGGTTACTTAAGAATATCAANGCACATACCCGCCGGCCAGTTTATGAGGAGATCAGACAGATAGGCCAGCCCACGTCTGCCGCTCACCACCACCGGGCGTCGAAGGAAAGGGGGCATCGACAGGTATGTTGGATCACACCATTGCCGACACCCTGGTAGGACGTGGGAGACAGCAGCGTAGTAGGCGCAAATTTGTGCAGTATTTCAGACATACCGTCACATGTTTTCTCTTAAAATAATAATATAACAGAAATTGCTATAAAAACAGAAATAATAATTACTATCACTTACTGGCTAACATAGTAAGATTTTTGAAACATTTTTTTATAGTGGAATTCCTAGGAAGTATATAACCACTACCACTCCTTGGTAACTCAGTCTTTTCATAGTGCAGCTTCAACAAGCATTATTAACGATACTTTCGTCTTCATTGTCTGTGATTTCAGCGAGGTAATCTACACCATACTCCGTATCATCACTGGGTTGCTTTGTAAGACAAAAAATTTCTTGGCAATAACTGCAAATTTTGGAACATTTCAATCCAATCTTTTAAAATCCGCAGGAAAATCCATTCAATTTTTGTGCATTTGCAGGATATAATTTTCAAAAGGCCATCTGGTGCTGCAGCATTATTCGTTTGATCGGGACATATAGTTTTCATCATCATATTCCAACCCCTTAGTTCAGGTAGCTTTTCAACTCCTCGCCATAGCTTTACTTGATGGTAGACTCTATAAGAATGTTGTCTTGTACCTCTTCTGTGAGTGGTAAAGAGGCCAGATTCAGTCAGTGTTTTGTCGCAGATCTACAAAAGCACTGATAACCGATATTCCTTCAAAGAACTGCATTTCTATGGAGCTCCATACAGTGCCATGAAAAACTGGTGTGCTTCATTGACTACTTCATATGATGAGTATGGATCATTGAAAACTGAAATTAAATCTTTGAAGTTCTTGCATTTATTAATTAACTTTAAAATCTGCATCTTACCATTTTTGAAGAAAGCAGACGTAGAAGAGCATCCACTGAATGCATGAAGAAAGAGTATGTGATCGNTCCATTCAATTTTTGTGCATTTGCAGGATATAATTTTCAAAAGGCCATCTGGTGCTGCAGCATTATTCGTTTGATCCGGACATATAGTTTTCATCATCATATTACAACCCCTTAGTTCAGGTAGCTTTTCAACTCCTCGCCATAGCTATACTTGATGGTAGACTCTATAAGAATGTTGTCTTGTACCTCTTCTGTGAGTGGTAAAGAGGCCAGATTCAGTCAGTGTTTTGTCGCAGATCTACAAAAGCACTGATATTCCTTCAAAGAACTGCATTTCTATGGAGCTCCATACAGTGCCATGAAAAACTGGCGTGCTTCATTGACTACTTCATATGAGTATGAATCATTGAAAACTGAAATTAAATCTTTGAAGTTCTTGCGTTTATTAATTGACTTGAAAATCTGTGTCTTACCATTTTTGAAGAAAGAAGATGAACAATAGCATCCACTAAATGCATGAAGAAAGAGTATGTGATCACGCAAACTCACTTGCAATTGTAGGTGCTTTGTTGAATAGATCTTACTCTCCAGATTCTGTTTCCAAGGCTTTACGAAGTATAGTACACGTTGAAGGAGTGTAAGAGCTGCCATCAAAACCAGTACATCAATGTCTTCTCAGACCACAACTGCTTGCATTTTGGGCCTAAAAGTTGCGATTTCAATTGCACTTTGTATTATTAAAGTGTCAGCATCATATTTTGCTACTTTTACTTCAAAACCTTCTTGAATCAATTTAGGAGAAAGTAATGAAATAAGGCAGTCCTTGTTTTTATCATTTGCCAGGAACTTTTCTTGGCTAACTGGAGCAACCATGTCTTCACTGGCAAGATCAATAGATTGCTGTAGTGCAGACCTTCTCTGGTGTTCTGCTACCTTTGTATTTTTTCCAGACTCACTATATCCGTTGAACACAACAACTACTCTTGAGCCCTACTGTATTTTGACTTAAGTAATGTAACTTACATATATCACTGAACATTACACCCTGCCTTCAAGTTACATGGCGTAACAAAAACCCACCATCAATGATGGTCGTGAAGTTCTCTAATGCCAGTTTAGTATCATATTATACACCATCATTCACAGGTATGTATAACTCATAAGATTGGATTTCTGATCTAGTGCATGCCATGTCCATTTAACATGGAGAGAGGGAAAGGTGAGAGCTCAAAATTAAGGTACTTTTGTGGTTATGATTCGCTTGTTTTCAATACTGAAAACCTCAGGAATAGCAAAAGGGGATCCACTGGCACAATTGTATCTCTAATTTTCACAGCAGATGTCATGGTAGCTAAAGGCAAAACATGGTCACTGCATTTCAGTTTCAAGTCTTTCAAGGTTTTCCCAATAACTTTGGACACTGCTTCTTTACCCACTTCATAGGCATTGCAACTGTTAATACTTTTGTCATCCACAAGGCCAGTGGTTATAGACATTTAAAGCTTTGTTTCAGGAAATGGAGAATGTAAGCACGAATACTCAAAATGTGTGCTAACATCTTCGTCACCTCTTCCCACCGAGTCTCTCTCATTTCAATTTGCTGATCAGATAATGTACAATAAGTTTAACAACAGCATCATAAACCATATTAGTTGCAAGCATGAATAGTATCCATTTTGACATCACACTTTCGGTCAATCCTCGACCATATGTTAAACCGCCTATGCTTTATGCGAACTTTGTTAGTCTGTTCAATAGTCATGTCACTCCACAGTCCTGCCCAATACTTTTCCGATCGTCGAATCGTGAAGAGACTTTCTGTGGTGAATCTTTCATATTCTGTAGAATCCATTGTTGATTTCAAATCAACCATGTCCTGCAGATAGATCTGGCATGGTTTTGCATTTGCAAAATAACCACAAGCATAGAAAAAAGGGATAATTTCTTTCACACAAATTAAATGTAAATTCCAGTAGCCTGTCTGTTCAGAAGGAATAAAGTTTGCAGAAGTGTAACCATGGTGAATTACTAGCCCTATAAGCACGTTGTTCTGCCTTTTCCCTCAAATTCTTGAAGTTTGTTTTGAAACTTGTTTGTAAGTGATACACTTCATTGTCTTCAAGTAATTGCACAGTGAGTACAAAGTGCAAAAAATGTTTCAATTAACTCATTACAGCATCACTCACTTTCAGTACTATACCCACTTCCGTAAGTATGAGTTTATCAAGAGCCATATGCATTAAGTAGTGCTCTCTCAGGGCTCTGGAATATGCACGTCTCTTTAGCATTTTATTGACTGTATTTTGTGCTTAAACAAGACTCAGTAAATCCTTTAAGCCACAGCCAGACATTGTGTAGCCAATACAGCCAAGAAAATACATTAAAAGATGAAATCCCCCAAGCCTAATTGCAATCGTTTACCTTTGCTGTTCTTCAAATGTACTAACAATATTCTTTGCCTTCATATACAAGGGCTGGTCAAATGTAATTATATTAGTATTCTGCCCCAATGTTGAACAGTTCTCAACTGCAGTGCAGAGTGCAGTATGAAGACCATCACAGCTACTAGGTGGTATATTTATGAATGGCAAATACACTACTTGAGGTACTTTGAAATCTTTTTCTTCCATAACCTCTTGCATGAAACCATTCCAACTATCTATATTGGAAATTAATAAGTTATTTCCTATGAACCACAAACAACCGGCCACTGATATAAGTTTTAGATCAAACTACAATTGTTCTTTTTCAAGCATGTTCTCAAATTCAAGTTTTTTTTAGCTCACATCAACGTACAATTAGTTTTACCTGGGCTTTGACATACTCTACTATTTATTTTGTAGTTGGTAAGGTTGTATTCTTTGAAATGACTGGTTGGGATATTACAGCATCTTTAGGTGATATGCATTTAATACCTCCAATTACATGAATGGTATTCGGTCCATCAAGAGTGTTTGCATTAAAATAAGCATTGTCAAATATGTACTGGGAAAATGTTCTTTCTTTTGCATTTTCCAACATACTCCAGTGAGGCAGCCTGGAAAAACTCGACGTCCTTGTAATTTGCACTTACACCAATATTTGCCAACGTCACTATCAGATTTTTTGATTTATACTTTCTGTGCAAGAAATCAGCAAGGCCAAGTAACAACGGTGACAAAAATGAGTGTGGCTAAGTAGCACCAATAAATCATTGTCAGCAATATTTACACACTTTTTCTTAACAAGTTCAGTCGATTTTTTTTCTTCTCTAGGAAAATAGTCAACATCTTTGGGATTACAGTTTCTACATCTCCTAAAAAATCATCTATTGGTGTATAACATGGTACTAAAAGAAGCAGGCATATTTCCCCCTACTCCCTCCCTGTGTCTCGACGTCATCTGGTGATCATGCAGGCAAGTAGGAGGATTTCAATTGCAAGATTCTCTTGACTAAAATAATTTTTTGGCACCCAGGAGATTAAAAAAATATAATTCACACGGTTACTAGGAATATTTTGTTCTGCAGAAATTCTGTTGTAGGTTTGAATTTCCAACATCAGTCACTATTTTACCTGACTTTTCCAGACCTTCCACAATCACTTTCAAATTTCCTTTTACGTATTTTTTCTGTTATTTTATTGTACATTTCATTTGGCAACACTGCATTGCGTCACTACTCCGTGGCGGACTCGAGACCACGNTTATTGTACATTTCATTTGGCAACACTGCATTGCGTCACTACTCCGTGGCGGACTCGAGACCACGGAGCAATGTCCGTCACACTTGTCTGTTGGTTGTTCATTAAACTACATCAGTGTTAAACGAAGTGTCGTCTGCTTTACTTCTATTATTCTAACATGGTAGCAGAACATGGTTTGGAAATGTGGTTCGGAAGTGAACGAGTGAAATAGTTTAGTGAATATTCCGAAGAAAGAACAGTTTTGTTAAGCAAAATGGCGGCTAGAAATAGCGACATAAACATTCCAATTTTCGATGGCGCGGACTATTGTAATTGGAAATTATGCATCCTAAAGTTTTTACAGTTTAAGAAGTGTAAGGATGTGGCAGTACGTCCGAAAATGCAGACTGATGATGACAAGTGGGACGACAGGGATGTCCAGGCAACGAATTACATTTATAGTGCCATATCGAATAAATAGCTGGAATACATAGGAGACCTCGATACAGCTTATGATATTTTCAAAAAATTTGACAAGATGTATCTGAAAAAATCAACGGCGTTGCAGATAGTGTGCCGACATAACCTGGAAACTATCAAATTAAAAAATTANCTCATATTTATAAGTGAGCAGCAATATCTATTCATAATTATGTAAACATTTTCAATTCAATAAAAAAACAACTGTGTGTGATCTGCACTGTACTGAAAAATGGTGGCTGGGTACAATCTTAAAAAAAAAATTTTGATGGATTCGCGCAATGTGCTTTTACTAAAAACGCAACTCCGTATACGCAAATCATTTTTTTATGACTGTAACCTATATCCTCTGTCCAAAGTGATGGTTTGCACACCTTCCATGAAGTGGCAAAAAATGTGCTGACCTACAAATTCTCTTCTTAATAGTGATGTAAATACTTCCCTTTAGGTTTAACAAACATTCAGTTTGTATGTCTGAAATCCAAATAACCACTTGCACTGATATTTTCACCACCAAAAATTTCAGTGGAAAACTTAAAATTTTGGTGAACTGAAAAAGCATTACTTCANTTGCACTGATATTTTCACCACCAAAAATTTCAGTGGAAAACTTAAAATTTTGGTGAACTGAAAAAGCATTACTTCAGCTGTCAGTTAGGTTTAGTAGAGTCCAGTTAAATTAGGTTTTTAGTTGTAGCAAAGCACTACCATAAGTAAATATATATCCATTTGTGATCACATAACACTTTACTTTTAAATGTTGTCTAGTCTTTGGTTATGTTCAANTGTCTGTTGGTTGTTCATTAAACTACATCAGTGTTAAACGAAGTGTCGTCTGCTTTACTTCTATTATTCTAACATTTCCAGTAATGCATTTTTAGGATTCCTGTATACTGGTATATAAGTAACCCATGATCTTGTTGAATTTTGTAGGTATGTTCACACTTGCTTTAGAAAATTCNCATGATCTTGTTGAATTTTGTAGGTATGTTCACACTTGATTTAGAAAATTCTCATATTTATAAGTGAGCAGCAATATCTATTCATAATTATGTAAACATTTTCAATTCAATAAAAAAACAACTGTATGTGTGATCTGCACTGTACTGAAAAATGGTGGCTGGGTACAATCTTAAAAAAAATTTTGATGGATTCGCGCAATGTGCTTTTACTAAAAACGCAACTCCGTATACGCCAATCATTTTTTTATGACTGTAACCTATATCCTCTGCCCAAAGTGATGGTTTGCACACCTTCCATGAAGTGGCAAAAATGTGCTGACCTACAAATTCTCTTCTTACTAGTGATGTAAATACTTCCCTTTAGGTTTAACAAACATTCAGTTTGTATGTCTGAAATCCAAATAACCACTTGCACTGATATTTTCACCACCAAAAATTTCAGTGGAAAACTTAAAATTTTGGTGAACTGAAAAAGCATTACTTCAGCTGTCAGTTAGGTTTAGTAGAGTCCAGTTAAATTAGGTTTTTAGTTGTAGCAAAGCACTACCATAAGTAAATATATATCCATTTGTGATCACATAACACTTTACTTTTAAATGTTGTCTAGTCTTTGGTTATGTTCAAATCAGATCAGTTCAGTTCGGATTTCAGATTGGAGGAAAGTATGGGAAGAAATTGTANGCATTACTTCAGCTGTCAGTTAGGTTTAGTAGAGTCCAGTTAAATTAGGTTTTTAGTTGTAGCAAAGCACTACCATAAGTAAATATATATCCATTTGTGATCACATAACACTTTACTTTTAAATGTTGTCTAGTCTTTGGTTATGTTCAGATCAGATCAGTTCAGATTTCAGATTGGAGGAAAGTATGGGAAGAAATTGTATGAAAATTACCTTTAAAACCTAAGTTCAACAGCATCCCTATTGAGCAAGGTTCTTTCCAGGTTATTTACTTCTGAATTTTGTTTTCCGGAAAGTAGGGAAACTGTTGTACCAAGGAAAACAATGCATGTGAATACAAATGACAGATGCTTCAAACACAGGCATGCTTAGGTGAAGAAAATGGACGTGGGAGGGAGCACAAACATCACACAACACACTTTAATTTACTTTAACTTGCAGATGTCTTACTTCAAGAAGATGCAAAAAAGATGGAGGTGGGAGAGGCAAACATGTGTACTACAAGTGCTTTAATCTTACAGTTTATATGGATGTGCGCAAGATACAGCCATCCAAAGAAATACTTCCAGTTTGACAAATGAGACAATACAAACTACAACAGAATATCAGTGGTTTGTGGTTAATTAAGCTCTTTTAAAAGCTTCAGCTTTTTTCTTTCACCTCATTTTATATGTGAAACNTGAATCTGTTAAGACTTATAATTGATACAATTCATCAACTATAATTCTAATTCCTACAAAAAAAAAACCTGTTTCATCAGCCACTAATTTGAAAAGGGCACATTAAAAAATAACTCTTTTTCACTGGACCAGTGCTGCTGCCTGATCTTGGAAATCTTTTGTTAGCAGATGAAGATGCCAAGGACTATGCTTCATTTCATATAAGTTGGCCAGATTCTGACAGTCAGTGAGTGGCACTTGACGTGTTCGAAACAAACAACGTGTCATTTACAAAATCCTGTATCAGCTGATGCACGAACGAACAAAAGTTAATATTACGTTGGCTATTCTGAGTGCACTGCTAACTCACATTAGACCAGCCGAAAAAAGTGCGATAAGAAAGAGTTCCTACGTTAATTAATAAATTTTATTTTACGTGGTCATAAAACAGCGGTTTTTAGTGTTAGAAACTAAACTTCATGCTAAAGTAGAAATGTATAAGTGTTCAAAATTAAAGGCACAATTAAAACGATCCGTATCCAAATGAAACACAATTTCAAATCCCTTTTTCACGTCTTAATCGCCCCTAACCAACCCCGCTTTCAGTACGTGCTTGATATTGATTCCAAAAACATACAGAAATATTGCATAATATTGTTGAATTATTTTCTCTAATAATGTGACGAAATATATTTCAAATACGTTTCGTTCCCAGTCAGTAATAGAACAGCCAACTTTACAAGACGCTATCTATTGACTAAATTAAGCGGCTCCGAAATCACTCTGACCTGTTGTGCACGCCATCAATTGGATCCTTTGCGGAGTATTACCAGCTCGAAAAGCGTTCGTAGAATACTTTTACGAGCAGATACTAATAGTTTAATTTTTTGCGAGCTCTACATAATTTTTAAAGTAATATATATTTTGTGTACAGCGTTTACGAATGACCCTACACACGCCCTCCAAACTCAGTTTCGAGGCCTCTCTCGCTGCCTGCCGCGCCATCCACCAGTAGTTCACCAATTGCCGCATGAAGCAGCACCTCCTGGACGCGCTGACTCGTCGCATCAAAGCCTTCACTTGACACACCAGTTGATGGTGAATGGATACATAAACGAAAAGTAAACATTGGCGTGGCGATCGTCAACTGTCAAGAATGTGGCCTTCATAGATGAGATGGACTATAACTCTAAGCCTTATAGGCGTAAATCAGGGTGTTGCACACCAGTGCCTTTCCTTGAAGTTGAGCAGTGAATGGTTGACGAAAGGGTGTCAGCGGGATAAAGGTAGTGAAACAAAGTTAGGTGGGAAAGGGAAGAGGTGAGTTTGTGTGCTTGTTTATTACATCTCAAATGCACACTCCAGTCTCTCCCCAAAACAGTGGCCTGAAGAACAGTGCAGACGGTCTGGACACATCAGTATGTTTTACCCTTAAGTGTGATGTTTTCAGTGTAATGAGTTTAGTCATTGGGCCAAAGACTGTATCAAAAACATATTAATAATAACAGGGAAAAAGTGGGTAAGTATGATGAGGGCAAAAACAATGTTCAGAAAGAGAAAATAATAAGATGTGTCAGCATGTTTGCATTGATGGCTAGAAAGGAGTGTAATCAGTGGTTTCTAGAATTGGCTGCTACAGAGCACATGACCTCTTGCAGAGAACTGTTTACAGAGTTTTACACGTAATACTTAGAAAGCGTGAAATTAAGATTGAAGGGGTTGGTACCGTCACGCTTTTACAGTCGGATGCAAGTGGAAGCAAATATTTTGGAGATGAAGAAAACATTATATGTACCTGAATTAAATTTCAACCTCATTTCTGTTGCAAAATTAACAGCTTACGAAATCCACATAAATTTTATGAAAGATCATGCAGTTGGTGTACTGAAAGACGAGTGTGTGTTCAATGCTTTTATTAAGGAAGGATTGTATGTGTTGCACAGCGATGTATTTGTCAATGTTGTACCACGAAGGGATCAAGCTCTAGACGCTGAAGCTAAGAACAAGACTAAGAACGTTGGGTGAAGTCGCATTAAAGGCAGCCAATGTAGGCATCTCCATGCAGAAGCTATGTAGAGTATCAGAGTGATTTTTCTGTTTGTGTTCAGGGTAAGATGGCTCAGAGTAGTTTTCCACACAAATTTAAGGGTAGGACTGCCCAACCACCAGAGCTGGTCCACAGTGATTTATGTATTCTCCAACAAAATCAAATGGTTGTGCATGAGTTTTAATGATGATTATTCCAGGTTTGCAATTGTGAAATTCCTGAAGTTGAAGAGTGAGCCATTGGCAAATTTAAGAAATATAAAGCAGTAGTAGTTTTTCCATGGGCTGAAATTGAAGTGTTTCCAAGCTGACAGGGGAGGTGAATACTGTGAAATAAATTTGAAAGTTTCCTGCGTGAAACAGTATTGCCCACACAAAAATTTTTTAGCTTACTCCCCCCAACAGAATGGAGTGGTTCAGAGATACAATAGAACCACTGAAGATATGACTAGATGTTTACTGTTGCAATCAGTTTTGACCAAAGGGTTTTGGTGTAAAGCTACCAGCACAGCACGTTTTATAAGGAATCTGTGTCCATCCAGATCAATCGACAATCAACTATCTCTTGCATTGTGGAAAGGAGAAAGTGTAGACAAAGAACTGTCTAGATTGTGAGTGTTTGGGTGTAGAATCTGGCTAGTTCAGAAAAAGAAAAAGTTCAAACCAAGGGATGTAGAGTGTGTTCCTAGATTATGAAAGTAACGTAAAAGGTTTTCGATTGTACCTACAACCTGAATATGAATAAAATCGTGATTGGGTTGCATGTCAAGTAAGTCTTTCGTAAACACTCAACAATTCTATGAATCAAATGGGGACCATATTAATCCTCTCATAACTGCTCTTGGAGACTATGACATTGATGAGACTCAGTGCTATAAGAGACCAAAGTCGCTTCTAGCACACTGGTCCCCTTAGCCCCTCATATAACACCCTGCCAGGCCTATCACAATAGCATCTGCACAGCTTTTTAAGGTAAATACTTTGGCGTACCACATTTAATTTAGCAAGCTGAAATACAACTTTAGAATAGACATACAACTTTAGAATAGCCTGAGAAGTTCTGAAGGGACAACTCAGGATTAGCTTAGACTACGTGTGCAACAAGCACTGGCCTAATAAATTTTATTAGGTCAGTCTTGTTGCACACCTCCCATTCAACAGCTGTAGTATGCAATTAGCCAAATGACAGACAGCCGATTCCAAGGCGACAGGAGACAGGTTCTCTGCTGCAGCTGGTGGGGGCTCCACCAGCAAAGCTCTGTGCACTGGCAGCGTTATGGGCGNCTGTGCACTCGCAGCGTTATGGGTGGAAAAATACTCTGTTACACCCATGGCAACAGAGACTTGCCTGCTGCGAGGTAGCACAGCAATCAACACACAAACATCCCAGTGGACTTTGATTTGATATTAGGCTATTTAATAATTTTCTTCTCCTTAACATGTTATTTTCTTCTCTTTTAGAATTAGTAAAAGCCGATTAGTGTTGGCACTGCTGACACTCACTGGCAGCTCATTTTATTTTATTTTTAAGTTTTCAGGAATCTACTGGGGATTCGGGGGAAGAGGCTCAGTTGTGCCACTCTCCTCACCAGAGAGATGTGCAAGCATCACTATGGTTAAGCGAGCGTAACACAATTAAAATCAAAGAAGATGTCCCACCCCCTCTCTACTAGTATTTCTTTCCCACTAATAAACCGTATGGTTCCAACCTCTCTGTTTCCTGTAGCATTTCTAATAATGCATGTAACAATTTTTAATTCTATCCTGTCGAAAGGGTTTTTACGGTGTCTATGTCAGTTTCTCCCTTCCTCTTCCTGGTTATAGGTTAACTATAGGTACACTTAGAGAGGTAGTCATGGTGCCGGTGGCTGACATGGATGACCAATCTCTCACTGCCGCGATGCATGCCTCTTTGCATGAATTCCTTCCCTTGTAGGCATATGGGGCCTAGCCCTGAGATGCACTTAGCTCCCATTCCTACCTCAAGCTCACATTTAACACTGAATTCGAGCACATTAGGAAAAAAAATTAAGTTTGAAGACAGAAAGTTTTGACTGAGAAAATTAGATTGCCCCAAAATTGTCAAAAATTATGTATTTGCTAGTAATTCTAGTAATGTAGATGAACCTGTCGAGATGTACGATAAGTGTAGGGAGTTTGTTAATGCTGTGGGACATGGCAATTCAAGGGAGGAAAATGAGGAGACTGGGAATGTTGAAACTGAAACTGTTAGGAATGTACATGAAGATGTACAACCAAGGCAGAGTGCTCGAATTAGAAAGATATTGGATGGAAAAAAATTGTGTTTATGTTGCAATCTTTCTGTGTACACAGCAAATTATGTTGAAGAGCCTATGAGTGTAACAGAGGTCCTAAAATGGGAATATGCAGATGAATGGTGTGATACAATGAAAATGGAACTAGAGAGTGTCATGGTAAGGGCACTTACGTATTGATTGACAGACCTCCTGATAGGACCATGCTAGGCAGCAAATGGGTTCTGAAGCTCAAAAAGAACCGAGATGGTATTGTCAGTAGATTTAAAGCAGAATTGGTAGCACTGGGGTTTGCTCAAGTGAAGGGAATTGACTTTCATAACACCTATGCACCTNTAGATTTAAAGCAGAATTGGTAGCACTGGGGTTTGCTCAAGTGAAGGGAATTGACTTTCATAACACCTATGCACCTGTGATCAAAACAAAAAACTATCAGATTAAATAATGGCCCTAACAGTGCAAAACGGGAACATTCAGGAACATATTGATGTACTTACAGCTAATCTCTACAGTGATCTGAGTGAAGAACATGGTTCAGCCAAAACATTTTGAGGTTAATGACAAGAAAGTGTGTAAACTTCTGAAAAGCCTGTATGGATTGAAGCGGAATGGAAAGGCATGGAACCTTAAAGACAGTGTTAAGGGATTTGGGACTGAAAAGTCTTGTGAACGATCAATGTGTTTATGTAAATGAAAACAAAGATCTGTTCATTGGGATTTACGTTGATGATCTAGGATGTTAGGGCAAAAGGGAACATGTAGAGTGGTTCAAACAAGAACTAGGTGTGAAGTTAGAGATCTGAAGGCTAGGGAATATGACCCATTTTCTTTCAATGTATATAGAGTACTGAAATGGGGAAACGTTCATACACCAGACGGATTACATTAAGCAAATACTAAGGGAGTTCAAACTAGAAGATGGAAGGGGTAGATCAGCTCCTTTGGAAATTGATAAGGACGATGGAAGTCGTCTGAGGATGAAAAATATGACACATATTTGTACAGGACGGTAGTGTGTTTGTTATTGTACCTAACCACAACTACCAGTCCAGAAACTGCATACACAGTTCGTAGAGTAAGCCAAAAGAGTAGTAACCCCATGAAACACATTACGCTGTACCTGAAGACAACAAAAAACCTGAAGCTAACCTCTATTTCTACTGGTGACCATGTTGAGTTGTTTTGTGATTCAGACTTTCCAAATGGAAAGGTTAGGAAGTCAGTGAGTGGTTATGTGGTGATGATAGCAAATGCACCAGTCAGCTGGGAAACTATACTACCAAAGAAGAGAGATCCTGTGGCAACATACACTACTGAAACTGAGTATGCATCAATGTTCCATGCTGCAAAGGAAGCGTTGTGGTTGAAGCAGAATGTTACTGGATAAGGTTAAACAAAGTTTTTACCAAAGCCATTCATTATAAGTGTGATAACCAGGGTGCCATTAAGCAACAGTTGTGACACAGAATTGTCCAAGCATTTTGACATTTAGTACCAATTTTGAAGCGATTATGTTGAGAAGGTAATTATGAAGTTTGAGTATGTTCCAAGCTATGAGAACTTGCCGGCCTAAAACTCAGTTTTTTGTCAAGGCAATGCATCTGGTTTGAGTTAGGCCTGTATTGTAGCAGAACAAAAGATTTCTTCTTTAAATTTTTTTATTTTGGGCGTTATGTTTTCGTTATTTAGCAGTAGACTCTATTGATTAGTTACATTGATTTAGTGACGACAAAGCAAGGGGAAGTGTTGTAAGATGCTATGCCATCAGTAAAGAAATATTTTTAAGTTTTNTTGATTTAGTGACGACAAAGCAAGGGGAAGTGTTGTAAGATGCTATGCCATCAGTAAAGAAATATTTTTAAGTTTAAAAACTTGCACTGTTAGCAGGGATTAGTTTCATAAGTTGGCACACTGCTGTAAATTTTTCCTATTTTAGTTGCTATATACATTGCATTACATATTAGTATAGGCCATTCACGGTTACTTCACACTTTTCTGAAGCCCTGCTAAAGTTCTACTTTTTGTTACTGAGTACATATCCTTCCTCTACATGTAAACATAAACAATGCCATGTGACGACTACGTTTTAACTGTCAAATGCTTTGTTTACTGTTTTCAGCTGTTCAAATAATTCTGCCACAATTTAAAGACCATTACTTATGAATGCTTACAATTTAGGCCTATAACCAAATGTAGGTCAGCTTTATCCCTTTTTAACAATGTCTGTATTGACAATAGTTCATACGGTTATTATTTTACATTGTTAACATATTTGTTATACACGACATAGCACATTACACGTAATACACGTTACTATTTTGCTGTGACTGTATTTAACCCTGTTACAACTGTGGGGGAAAGACCTGTACTATTTAACCTCTTGTTATTGATATGTGTAGGGTTATTTCATAAAAAGGACGGCCTCAGTTGGAATAAATATCAAATTGAAGGAGCGACCAATCCAACAAAAAAGACAGTAAATTCAAGCACACAACTCGTATCACTAATGTTTTCATATGTAGCAGTGACAAGCTTAAAAGACAGTGGTGAACATGCACACAAATAGGTCTCCCATAACTTTATTCCACTCATATTTCTTTGCATAGGTACTTAGTTTCTATAAGGTTTATCTAAAAATTTTTCGCAAATAGATTGTGGTGTTACAATGACTGAATGCGTTATATTTCCACTAGGCCTCATAACTCAAATAACAAATTAAATATGTAAACTGGACGGATCTTTCTCGATACATGTATTTAAGACTAGCAGCACTTTATTTTGCAAATGCACTTTGTGTTCAAACTGCATTCAAAGCTTGCGGTTTTACAGGTTCTTGTTTGACTTATGTGCTTTAAGTTCCCACACAAACAGTCAAATTAAAAGGTTTGGTGTTTCAGTAATTGTCTGTCTATGTCCTTCCCTCTCTCTATCTCTGAGTCTGTACCTGTATCTCTCTGTGTCTCTTTTAGCATTTCTCCACCACTCTTTCTGGGTCAGAAAGAGTATGTGTGAGATATAGTTACTTTTCACACTTATATATTTATAATTTTACAACCACTATTCACAATTCACACCTAGCCGCTAAAGAAATAATGCATGCCGTAGAGCTTTGTGCATTAGGACCATACATTTACACTGCATTTTAGCACAGATAAATTTGTCTGCTTGATTATTAAATAATCATCAACTGAGAATTCTATTAATACCAATATGCGAAAAAATAGGGGTTATCGTATGAACTGTACAATTTTATTTCATTTGCGACTACATGAGAACAGTGGTACGCAATGACAATGGCAAGAGTGCATTAAAAAAATGTATGGTAGTTGAAGGACAATGTAAATGAATTGATCTTTTCAATAAAACAAAAAACACAATCTTAAGAACTTGTTACCAACCNTAGTTGAAGGACAATGTAAATGAATTGATCTTTTCAATAAAACAAAAAACACAATCTTAAGAACTTGTTACCAACCTTCAAGGAGAGGAGGCTCATCCTCGAAGTCTGCACCCCTATCACCCATTTCCTGGTGAAGACCGGAATCACTCTGGGGAGTGAAAATAGATCCGCGATACGCGTCAGAACCCTGCGCAGGGTTCAAATACGGATTTGAATCGTACAAAGGAGCACCCGAGTACTGGCCCATCTCTGAGGGCTGTTGCCCGTCAAAAGACTGGAAGTTCCTGCAATCAAAAATCACACATTGAAAGATATACGTAAATTACACTTTTTAAAATTTAAATAAAATATTTTTCAGACAATATGTTACTAAAGAAAAAAGGGGATGATAAGCAATTGTTGAAAAGTTGATTCCCAGTCCAGCTATCCTGATTTCTTTTTTCCATAGTTTTCTAAAATCGCTCCAGACAAATGGTGGCATGGTTCCTCAATTCAGGCCCTGGCCAATTCCTTCCACATTCCTGAATGTGTAGTGTTCCCTACTAAAGTATTGCCACTGTTTGAGGGCACTCAAAATGCTAAATAACTACAAATAAATAAAAATTTAAATTTATATATAGTTCTACAGACAGTTCCAGAAGCAACCTCTTGTCTTGTAGTTCTAGATTCTCTGCTATTTTACAGTACTGATAGAACCGTGTGAGCAACACAGATTAAATTCTAAGATTAACTTTCCTAGCTTACAATTCAGCATTGGGATCTTTATGAATTGTTGCACTGCAAACTTATACATACTAAAAAGTAATTTGAAAAAATTTATAAGCTACACCTTGAAACCAAGGTACAGTGCCATCTGGATTCATTGAATATATTACTGACATGCCCATTCTAAAAGCATAAATTTGTGTGAGATTTGACACATTTATGAGTTGAAATTGCCTGCTGTCCAATATAAAAAGGACTTCTGTCGAAATTTAAACAGTAATGTCAAACAAAACATATTTCTATAACCACTTTAATTCGATTTATTTTGTTACATGTTATTGCCTATAAACTTTTGTAACTTTCTGCATACAGCCATCTTGATTAATATTTAAAACAAGCTTAATTCAAATTATGTCACTCAATAATATGCCTGATGTAGATTTTAAACCCGAAAGGCTTAGATCGAACATTGGTAGGTACTAAGCTAACTGAACAGTAAGTCATCATACAAATAAAAATACGTGAAGAAAGTATTTCTGCTTTTATGGGTAGGCTTAAAACCAACATACATTACACATCTCATAGGACAGTGAAATTTGGTAAGAGTCCATTTATTGCAGCTGCCAAATTCATTAACAATCTTCCACCTCATCTCCAGCAATGTTTATTGTTAAAAAAGTTAGCTCTTGTTAAAGTTCAGCTATAAAAATTTTTTATTGAAGACTTTTTATGATGTTAATGAATACTTCCTATAGACTGTAGTATTTAGTGTTTGGATGCTCCTTTGCATTTGGGTAATTAAGTCTTGTACTTAATCTATTTTTCATATGCTGATATTGCTAATGTAATATGTACATTTATTTATTTGTTTTTTGTACTTTATTGTAATTTTTAATAATAATGATGATGCACATGTGTGTGTGCATAATCATGATTTTTATATGGTATGCTCTATCTTACATTCCTTGTGCCAATTTTTAATCAGGCCATATTTGTATTCTGTACTTTTATGACAATTCCCTACACAATAGTCTGTGTGACATGGAAGCTAATAAAATTAATAAATCTAGCTGATATGATGGAAATTCATAGTTATTTTTGAAGCTGTTACAAACATTTTTTGTTCTGTTTCTTAGTGAAGTTTACAAAGTGCAGCAACATAACAACAGTTTGTAATATTTAATGACCTACAACTAATACAATTTTCCAACATTGCTAGCTGCAAGGGCCAAAGAACCCCATTGTAAGGTGTATGTACTCATTACAAAAATTTTACAAACCTCATTATTAAACATGCAAATTAATTGCACTAAAATAACGTGAACTTCCCATATCAGCACACATTCAGGAGATTACAGTGAACTACNAACATGCAAATTAATTGCACTAAAATAACGTGAACTTCCCATATCAGCACACATTCAGGAGATTACAGTGAACTACAGAGTAGCAAATCTTATACACTTTGTAAAGTTCTTGAAACATACTTTAATACCACTATTATTAATACTCTAAACTTATTTATGCCCAATAAGTTACTTGTACATGATCAAATGAAAAATTCCTGAACATTTATAACTGATAAATGACACGTCAAAAGTTCAAATCTTATCCTGCTGTTCCTGAATTCCTACTCACAATTCCTGGTCAAAGTTGCTGCCAGATGTATCAAAACCATAGTTTCGGTCCTGAGGGGGCTGCTCACCCCAGTAAGGATCAGAGTAACCACTTCTGCTATAACCGGACATCTTTTGGAGTCAACGTTACCTGCAACAAAAATTATGAAAATAACTGCAGACAAATTAAATAATTCAATTTGAAAAAAAATCTTAAATACGCCTATTTAAAAATTATTTACTTATCATTAAACAAATAACATCAATTGCTGTTCAAATTCTGTTCAGGCCTAATCTTTTATTTTGTTTTTTGCAAGCAACATAATTTAAGTGCTAATATGATAATACTACATGTATGACAAAAAAAAACCCTGAATGTGAGAAGGTGAAAAATATATGCGTACAGACATATTATATATTAACGGCTGTGTGGTAGCCCTAGCCTGTAATAGCATTGTCAATTCCCCATCCCATCCCATCCTCTCAACAGCAGCGATGCACTTGGGGTGAGTGCCTGCCTAAGTAAGCAGCACAGCCAACTGTGCAGAATGCCACTGGATACGAAGGACTTGCACTATAGTGACAGGCACTTGTGGCCCGGTCATGCTGCACAGAGCATGCATATTCGCAGTTTCTTCACACTTTTTGAATCAAACCTTTGAAAAATCACCCCACGTATAACGGGTATGTTTGTTTCTTAAATATTCAGCGTATCACACGAGTTTTATGCTTCTGTTAATATAAAAATGTATTATTTTTAGTTAAATTGAGCTTTTAATTTTATTTTATTTGTAAATTATATTATCTAATTTTTAATGAATATGAATAATAACAGTGAGAAAATGTGTGTGTGTTGGTAATGCCTGGTAAAAGGTAGTTCTTATTGTGAATGTTATTAGAATTAGTGCGCACGACTGCGATGCGTTGTCCCTTTGGTGTAATTTCCCAGACTTTTTAGGCTTTGTTTGCATGAGGTGGAGGAATAATTTGAAAGTAGAACTTAAGCAGGGTTTCAGAAAAGTGTGAAGTAACCGTGAATGTCCGATATTCACGAAACTATGTTTTGTGCCTGTTGGCTTGTTCTCCATTCACGTATGCTCTAGTATCACTATGCCAGCCTTACCAGGGGTAGCCTACTTAAACACATTCGAGCTGGTGCTCAGTGCTGTTCTGTCATATTCTGTTGCTGTGAATTCTTTCAACACACTTTGAAGCAACAACATCTCCACGACACCTTGCGTGTTCTGAAAGTAGTACTACATACATTCACTGGTAAAAAAAATGTGTCCTCCAAAAAGATATATGTTGGATTCAAATTAAAATTTATTAATATGATGATGGAGAGAAAAGAAAGAAATGATTATATTATCTGTGTGTGAGGACAACATTCCACCCAACTACAACATGGACCATCTCATTCATGGATACATGTGACAATACAATAAGATATAAAATTAAAACAAACAATTGTGAACTCTTAGCCAAGTAAAGGTAGCACATGATGGAGTAGTTGTCCACTAAAACAGATGAAAATAAACACAAAGAGGAAAAAAGAACATATATGTGATAGCTCTCTAGGACATTATGCCAGTAGCAGGAGAAATGGGCCACTGTAAAGCAAGGCTGGGATTATAATGTTCAATTAAGAGTGTGTGGCACACAAACACTAAACACATTAATAAAATTTTACAGGTTTTTGTAAGTGAATGTATAAAAAAATTAAAAAACTGCAATTCTAAATATTATTTTTTTGCTAATTTTGTGAGCAAATATCAAGCTGTCTTTATGTCATAAATGTTTACATTTCAATGCTACGTAAGATATCATCGCACTAATGGAATGTATAATTTTGTCAAAATATTTGCTTACAGAGTAGGCAGAAACTGTTATTTTGGAGTGCTCTTTCTTGATTTCTCTATATCGGCTTTCAGAAACCTGTAAACTTCAATTAATGTGGTCAGTGTTAATTTATGTACCACACTCTCTTAACATTCTCCAAACTTTGCAACAGTGGTCATCCCTTTCCACAGAAAAGCATAACTTGTCGCTAAAGACAATACCATCAACAGTTAATAGGACTCCACACTGCTCTCTGCAGACACCACTGCAAACTAAGGTGGTGATGTTGGGGTGTTAATGACAGAAGATGTAAAGGTTGTCAGAATCTCACATTTGCTTGTATCTGTAAATGATTCTGGTAGAGATATGGTTCTCTACTGAAGCTGCCATGTGTCGCTGTGCAGTGAACAAGCAAGTTGCTGACTCCGTTTGTAACTGCCCAACAATCAAATGGTCCTCCTTTCTGGTGATCTTCAAGATTGTCCAGAACCAGTTCACTGTGCACCCATACATTTACCTGTCCATTGCTTCAACACAACCTGAATGTGAAGTAGGCTAATTGGTATATAGTTTTCAGGTTTTGTTTTGAGACCCTTTTTATATAATGGCACTGCTTTGGAAGTTTTCATTCTTTCAGAGAATGTGCCAATACTTATTGCTTCATTTATAATATGTGTAAGGGTAGGTAATACAGGTTTATAGGACCCTTTTAAAAATTTTTTACGAGATCCCAAAGTAATTCTCAGATAAGGTGTTTTTTCATCTTTATGATAATTCTATTGAGTTCCTGTTTATGTGAGTCAGGAGTTTGCGATTGTGCGAGGACCTAGAAGAGCAACGAGTAGTGTTGGAAGTGACCAGCGGGAGGAAAATCTGCGACTGCGAGCATCAGAGCAGTGAAGAGTGTGACTGGCAGGCTGGACTATTGGACTGGATGCGTGAGTGAGACATTACAAATGATGGCAGCATACAGACTGAACATGTGTTAATGATGAGTATGAGTTAATTGACTATAACCAAACAGAGACATTGAGAAAGGCGTTAGTTGAAATAGCCATTAAATTTTGCACTCACCGAGAAATAAAAAAAGTAATAGTGGAGATAGATAATTTAAAGCTGTAAATAATAGCTGTGTGAATAAATTTTAAATCTAATTTAGTTCTTTGATTTTTATTAAGACCTCCATCCCTCACGAACTCAGATGCGCCCCTCAGGCGTCTTGTAACAATATGTTTGCTGTAGCATTTTGGGTGTAGGTTTTATTATTTACCTGTGTTGTATGTCGCTGCATGGTGTTTCCTTCACGTAGGAAGGCGCCGAGGTCAAGAGCTGGAGGTCAAGTTTGTAATGTTAGACAAATTGAGTGACCTATCATAAAGGATGCCACCGCACACGCCGATAAACTTATTGCAGCTCGCGCCTTGCTGACCCTGAGAAGCTCATATTTCTCCATTTATCACGCAGCAATGACATCACCATTACCTTTCCCACAACAACTTGGATTGCAGAGAACATTCTAGACGGCACCTACCTCAAGTATAAATACCACATGTGGGCCTCTGAGGAGGCAGTGATTAAGAGCCGAGAGTTTGGTNAGACGGCACCTACCTCAAGTATAAATACCACATGTGGGCCTCTGAGGAGGCAGTGATTAAGAGCCGAGAGTTTGGTATCTCGTGCGACCGTAAGCGATAGTTGGGCGATTCCAGAGCGGTGAGGGACGACTGCAGCGATCTGCGAGAGTGCATCAGCGAGCTTGTGTGCATTGAAGAGTGGTACTGATCTGCGGGACTGTGGACTGGATGCGTGATTGAAAAGTCATTTGGGACTATGGAAATAGACAGTTTTAACTAATCGTGTGAAAATAATTGGAGCAGTTTAAGGGACATTAGCAAGAGTAAAGACTGTGATAAAGACTTTAATTGAAATGGAGATAGTAATTAAATATTGCGCTCAATAAGAATAATAAGAGTTAATAGGATGCTCGAACTGGTAAATAACAGATGGTTGACTGTTTGTAGCATTGAAAATAAATATAATTATTAAATTCAGTTCTTTTATTTTTATTAAGACCTCCATCGCTTATGAACTCTGATACGCCTCTCAGGCATTCTTGTAACACCTGTATCATAAGTTTTTGGGCATTATTATAAAAAACTCCCTTGTTTGTGTCTTTCTTAACAATATTCCATAGTGTTTAATTTTTATTGGCTGGTTTTAGTAATAATACTTCTAAGATACCTACTTCTATTTATAGACTGTTCACAGTAAAGTGAGCACTTTTGAGCCCCTAGTTACTTTTTTATTTCAGCCATTTCTTATCCTTTTAATTACTTTTAGAAATAAATATTGCAATATAAGTAATACACATAGTGTTAAGATTTCACCGCACTCAGAAGTTAATGTCTAAGGATAAAAAAATATATATTTATTGACTAATATTCCAAATGACAGGGCTTTCAAAAGTGCTCACTTTACAGTGAATAACATATAGCTAGTTTTATTGTAGTTTGATACATCTTTGATACATCTTTTGTATGCTTGATAATAGATTGTACAGGTTGAGTATAAAAGAATACCCCAACTTTGAAGGTCTATAATATCAAAATCAAAGAACCGAAAACCTTGATTGACAATCAAATTAACCGAGGAACCGTGAAGTTTGTTTACCATACATTCATAAATGTTCAATGTGATCACCACGAGCGGCCCGAACGACATCTACGCAATAATCAAACTCGTTCCACGCTCTTGTCAGCATGTCCGATGTTACGGTTTGAATGGCGTCCATAATTCTCGTTTTGAGGTCGTCAATGTTCGCTGGCAATGGTAGACGAAACGCTTGATCCTTTATGTACCCCCATAGAAAAATTGCACGAGGTAAGATCCGGGCTTCTTGGGGGCCAGTGATGAAGAGCCTGGTCAACAGCTGCTCCTCGATCAATCCAGCGTTGCGGCAACGTCTTGTTCAGGTATCCGCGAACAGCTAGGTGCCACAATGAGGTGGCGCACCATAAAGGAAACATCAGACCGTTTCCTTCACATTGACGTGTCAAATGCTAGCTCGCTACCCCCTCACCACCTCAAACAGAGAGTTACGAATGCCATCCAAACCGTAACATCAGACATGCTGACAAGAGCGTGGAACGAGTTTGATTATTGCGTAGATGTCGTTCGGGCCGCTTATGGTCGTCACATTGAACATTTATGAATGCATGGTAAAAAAACTTCACGGTTCATTTGATTGGTCAATCGAGGTTGTAGGTTGTTTGGTTTTGATATTATAGACCTTCAAAGTTGGGGTATTATTTTATACCCAACCTGTATTTTGATTATCCTTTTTGTGTGTTTTTATTTTGTGTAGTTCTTTAATTTTTTTTTACTATATGTGATAATGACAGGTGTAGGCCTAATCCATTTTGATCCGCTTGTGTTTTTTTCATCAACTTAGATTTATAGGAAATGAAGACTCAAAATCTTGAATAACTAATTTGAGACATTCATTAAACATGTTATCTATATTATTTACTCCATTTTTTTCTGACCAATTGGTTTGTTGCTGTAATGTGTTCATGTCTTTCAAGTGTTGCTCACTATAATATCTATACATAATTATTTTACGATCATCACTAGTGATAGTCACTGGCAGTGCACAGTACTAGGCAACGTGGTCTGATGAGCCTAGGTTTAAATTTTGTACAGTGAGCTATGTATTACATGTTACTACATAGTCTATACAGTAACCAGTTGTCGCTATTATTAGTGTATTTTTCTCCTCAATTTTTGCAAGATTAAACATAGAGAATATATTTACAAGCATGTTTTTTTTTCGGACGGGTCACATAATACTAACTTACCTAATAAACGAGAATCACTACGTTTAGAACGTAAATACTCAAGCAGTTTAAAGTGAATGAAGAGAATTGGGCAGCTCTTAACATCAAGGTCTTGAGAGCTAATGAGGGTGTAGTGAGGTAAGGAGCAGCACCGGGATGTAAGGGCAGGAAAAAATGGAAGATCCTCGAGAAAATCTACATACCAGCGGCATCGTCCAGCAGGATTCCCACATACGAAAATCCGGGGGAAACCCTGCCGGGAATAGAACACGGTTCACCTTGGTTGTCAAGCTGTTTAAAGATAATCTGTACATCACCCTTTGGAGGCCTAAATACTGTAACAACAGTTAACATTTTTAAAGACCACTTTAACACACAGCATTAAATCACTGAGGTTACACCAAACCTTACCAGTAATAGCAGAGGGCAGTCTATGTCAAAGTTTGATGCAGGGCCCTTGAGTATTTTTGTATGTATCTGACCCGCACATTTTGAGATACAGCAATTTGTAAAAGCAGTTTTTAGCCATTTTGGAGTGTTCTTAAAAGGTGTTTCTAATGTGCGCAACATCTTCAAATCACTCAACAGCCCTCGCCTGAAGTGTGTGTTCTTTACGTAGATCAGCGCAATGGATGCATGTTTAATAGTTTTGTGGAACAAAGTGTATTTCAAACACTTTGCAATGCAGTTCCAGCACCAGGTAGGCAGGCCACTTAAGGAAATTTCATAACGTTTACAGCACCTTGCTCTAGTATAAAAAGTTATTACCAAAAGCACCTGCATACTCATTATGTGCACTGAACACAACATGATATAACATTTATAACACACACTGCATGACAACAGAGCCACACTTGAATGATTCATGTTCAGTGGGAAATGAAAGTTGTTATTCTTGAACAACAGGAGTCTAACAGACTGTAATACTAGAGGCATTCTGGTTGTTCAAGAGTAGCTGTTTATGTTTTCACTATACCTTTTAACCCGTGCAACCCTCTTAGTTTCAAAATGAAAACCATGTATGTTAAAATGTTTAAACATTACATTTCAGATATGGATTTTTTCAACCAGCTGTGCCATACCTCACAAAATTTGTAATCTATCTCATTACTCAAGAACGGAAGTTTGANCCGTACTGGAAGTCACAGTTTTTGGTCGATTTCACCAGGATTTGAGGGAGGGCTGTCTCTTTGGACCTTCCCTCGGCAGTTGGGTTAGTTATGCCCTTTTGGAAAAATGTCGGTACCCCTGAAGGGAGGGGGGAATTTATGTTTTTAGGCCCTTGAAGCCACAGTTTTCGGCCGATTGAGGTGGGATTTGAGGGAGGGGTGACTCTTCGGAGCCTCCCTCGACTTAAAGTTAGTTAGGCCCTTTTGGATAAATGTCAGTACCATAAATATCGTACAAAGTCAGTTGGCCCATATTTTGCATACCATAATTAAAGTACAGTGTACCATAACTTCAGTATTTTGTACAATAATTTAGAAATTCGTAAGGTAATGGATTTAGCACCGCTCAAGTTTACCTTTAGGCCTGAAATGAACATGGTTGGGCAGTACCATTATTAGATCTGCACCACACATATCGGTATTTTGTGCGATAATTTCAAAATTCATTCTACAATGGACTCTACACTTACCAAGCTTATCGCAGGCCATATTTATGACCTGGGTTTCAGATTGCACGCATGTACATGCTTCACCATTGTTGACTAAGAACGCGGGTTACGCAGGCCCAGCTTCTTTTGAGGCCAGCATTTATCGCAGGCCATATTTTAGAATTGGTTTCAGATTGCACGAAAGTACCCACCCAGGCCATATTTATAACCTGGGTTTCAGATTGCACGCATGTACATGCTTCACCATTGTTGACTAAGAACGCGGGTTACGCAGGCCCAGCTTCTTTTGAGGCCAGCATTTATCGCAGGCCATATTTTAGAATTGGTTTCAGATTGCACGAAAGTACCCACCCAGGCCATATTTATAACCTGGGTTTCAGATTGCACGCATGTACATGCTTCACCATTGTTGACTAAGAACGCGGGTTACGCAGGCCCAGCTTCTTTTGAGGCCACTTATCGCAGGCCATATTTTAGAATTGGTTTCAGATTGCATGCAAGTACCTGTCCTGGCCATATTTATGACGTTGGTTTCAGATTGCACGCATGTAGATTATTCACCATTGATGACTAAGAACGCAGGTTACGCGGGCTCTGCTTCTTTTGAGGTCAGCATTTATCGCAGTTATTGTAGCCCTCTAGGACAACATTAATATAACTACACTCTATCAAAAAATTTCAAAAAAATGGTGGGTTTTAAATTGCACCAGTTTACCTGCCTCGCCCAAGGATAGTGAACCCGCAGATTCCGCGGGCCGACCCCCTGGTTGCTTTAGTAATGAACAAAGTAATTTTATCATGGTGTCTCTTATCAGAATGCATTTGGGCTGAGGTCATAGGTGTGCGTACATGGCGTACCAGGTGTGCCCAGGCACACCCTAATGACCAGCATATTAATTAATTTAAAATTGTGGTTTTTGAAATGTATTTATTATTCTGGAATTTGAGAGTTTCCTTTTCAAACATAAGTATAGCTTTCATAGATTCAGTCCATAATTGGAATGCTCCAGTTTTCTTTAAACTATTTTTAATAACACAAATGTATAATTTAATATAATGGAAGTGAAAAATTATTTATGTGATTGAAGGAGTGAAGAGATTTGGGCAGCTCTTAACAGCGAGGTCTTGAGAGCCGATGAGGGTGATTGAAGTGAGTATGGAGCAGCACCAGAATGAAGGGACTGGGGAAACGGGAGATCCCCGAGAAAACCTGCCAACCATCAGCATCGTGCGGCACGATTCCCACGTGCAAAAATCCGGGAGTGACCCGGCTGGGAATTGAACCTGGTTCGCCTTAGTGTGAGGCAAGCAGGCTAACTCCTAAGCCACTGTGGCCCCGTTTTTTGTTAGAGCACTGTGTTTCGTCATGTGAGGTGTTGTACAACTCATAGTTGAGTGTAGTCAAATGCCAAATACAAAAGTGAGTATTGTAAGACACTTAATTTTGTTAGGTATCTGGTAAAGTTAATGCTTCGCCAATGATTTCCTAATGACCACAAGCATCTGTACTATTTTTTACTCGCTGCCAAAGAACTGTATCCACCACAGAAACTGTAATTACATTTAACTTGAACTGAATGTGTAGTCATTAACTCACTCTTTATGTAAACCACTGGGCATGCTGTAACATTATTTGTGCTCATCGATGGTTGTGTAGCATTTTTATGAATAAATGGAAACTGTTCTTGCAATATGTATGACACACTTATTTATGTTGCCCCATAAAAGTTAATACATATGCAAATCTGCACCACCCTGCTTCCTGATGCACAAGTGAAGGAAATGCAGAGTTCCGTACCACATGACTGGCTTTATATGATGCAAATAAATGTATTTTTCCATTTCGTATGAAGCAGGCAAAAGAGTGAAGCCATCCCCAATTTCTTTGCTCACACTCCAGGAAGCAGAATGATTCAAATATGCATGTATTCACTTTTCTGAAGCAATTCATCAAGTTTTAAATATTTTTGTACTTTTCTGCATTTTATATGATATTTTTTATGTTAGTAAATTTTACCCCACAAATACCCTGATTTTCACAGTTTTACCAACTTTGGTGTTATTTAGAATGTAGATTGGATACATAAACGTGCCTACACAAAAATTAATCAATGTCTAGAGATAACTGATAAAATGCTAAAAAAATGTAAAGTATGTCAAACTACGCACAACAGAATAGCCTACATCACACTAAAAATCTACAAAAATTATTTGGCCCTCCTTGCTCACTTTGCTAATGGTTGAGGAAGCAGAGTGGCACATATTTGTACTTTATCAGTTTTCTGGAGCTAGTGATGGGTGTAAGAAATATCACAAAATGCTAAAAACCATGACAATGCAAAAGAATTTCTCCCATTGGTTCTACAAAACTGATTGGATGTAAATAGAGTCATTCTGCTCCTATAAACATCAGCAAGGTTTGGGGGAAGAACCATACCCTTTTTTCTGCTTCAAATTTTTGTAGTGTGTCCTAGGTAATTCTGATGTGTGTAGGATGAAGTATTAATATTTTGACACCTTAATTGATATTATTTTTGCGCCTTTTATGCATTTTGTCCTCCAATTTCCTTGATCTGAATAACTGGTAATAGAGTTAATCTGAAATAAAGTCTGTGCAGTATGAATGTTGAATATTTGACTTTTGCAAAGAATAACCACGTTGACAATGTGGGAACATGTCAAGTTATGTTTTGAGGTTTAAGTAGTAGAAATCAGATATAGCAGCAGGTATTATCACCCATTGTTTGCATGCTCTGCCATGTTCTTTTATGTTCTGTAATGCCAAACTGACCCGAGCAAAAGCAAAGCAAAATATGCATATTTGTGCAGCCATTTCAATATGTTTTTGTACTGCAGACTTTAAGGAGTGCGGACAGACTGTGTTACGTATATCTCTTAGACTTTTTTGAATCTGACCATGAGAACATTTATATTTACATGGTGCATAGAAGTTTGAGTATATTGGGAATTGAGAATCGAAGATCTAAGTAACTACGTTCTGTGGGCATGTCCAAATTTTGAATTACAACTTATATTTTGCCTCGTCTTTCTCAGCAATGAATAAATCGCAGAGTTAACAGTAATTGAAATGTCATTGGAAAGCAATTATTTTCCTCCCCAATTGTCCATTACACATACCAGTAACTTAGTATGAACTACCATACTACCATAAAGTACACTGTAATGTTAAGACATCTTTTAAGGAAGGTATGTGGTTAGAAAGAAGTTATTTACGAGTTACTTTAATTTGTAAGTTGACAAAATAGTTGCTGTTTACANGGAAGGTATGTGGTTAGAAAGAAGTTATTTACGAGTTACTTTAATTTGTAAGTTGACAAAATAGTTGCTGTTTACACTGTCAATGGAAGAACTATTTGACTTGAATGCGCCAGATTCTATATATACGTCTAACATTGTGTACATTTGAGCCACTTTCTGTCATGAGTTCAGTGGTTTTTTTTCAACTTTGGTGATGGCTGTAAGTTTTTGTATCTAGTTTATTCACTACCAACTTTNATGGCTGTAAGTTTTTGTATCTAGTTTATTCACTACCAACTTTCTCCAGAAAGTGAATTCACGCAAATCTACACAACTCTTCTCCCAGACAGCAAGTGATAAAAAGCATTTAGGCTGTACTGATTCGCCTGCTTCCTATGGTTTTACCACCTGCGTAACAAACAGGTAAATTGGTGCAGTCTTCCATGTTCGCTATCGCTCATGCTCCAGCAACCAAAGTGGCACAGATTTGTATGAATTCACTTTCCTGGAACCGCAGGTGGACATATTAAGAATTTTTGTGGCCTTTGGAATTTGAAGTGATGTTAGTGCTTACGTTTTAAGTCCATAATCACCCTGACTTTTACTGCCACCGCACTTTCGCATATAATATTACGTACTGGTACTATAACATTGCATCTGCACAATTATGTTGCAGCATGATAATTGCTGATACATTCCAGGGTAATTATCCAGTTTAGGGGCTTTTCTGAATGAGTCCTAGACCAACAAAAGTAGCACTAATGGGTTCTGCACAGCTTACCTTGTTCATATTTACAAGGACGTAATGTTAAAATAAGTAGAATGTATTAAATAAAATTGTTAAAAGTATGAGTTATTCGCCGCTGTGTTTACGTAGGACGTTATGATTTCTGGTGACGTCATGATTCCTGCAGTCACCTTATTGGCTTGTGGGAATTTTTGAACAGCTCAGTAGCAGTTGTGTCGTTGCCGGGGTGACTTGTGCCGTCCCAATCAGTCGGATTTAAAAACGGATAAAGCAAGAACGAGTGCTTCTGTGCGTTATATTTGCCTGTGTTTCTGTGCGTTATATTTGCCTATGAACTAGTGCTTCAGTGCGTAATATTCGCCTATGTGGTGTTTTAGTAGATCATGGTGTTTCGTCGAGTGAGGTAAGATTGAATTGGCAGAGGACCCGCCGCCTACCTAGGCGAGATAATTTATATGCTTCAGGTGTGTTTTACGGTTCCTTTAAATCCCTGACATCCTAGATTAGACTAAATTCGTAGATTAGTTTAAAACCTACCTAGGTGAGTTGATTGATATACTTCCAGTGTTTTTTACGGTTCCTAGCCTACCTAGGTGAGTAAATGATATTCTTCCGGTGTGTTTTACGGTTCCTAGCCTACCTAGGCGAGTTAATTGAAATTGTTCTGGAGTGTTTTACGGTTACTTTAAATCCTTAACATCCTAGACTAGACTAAATTCGTAGATTGGTTTAAAACCCTAAAATCCGAGGTTACTTTAAAACCCTACAATCCTACGTCAGTTTAAAATCCTACAATCCTAGGTTAGATTAACACCCTACAATCCTACGTTAGTTTAAAAAGTAAAATAGTGATTCACTCATTGTGGGGNAAAATGTAAAATAGTGATTCACTCATTGTGGGGTTAGGTTAGGTGGGCACATATTACGAAATTAGTAATACGTTAATGACCCTAGTATATTTGTGTTCTGCGTAATTAGTAGAGTGGAAATATACCACTTTTAGGGGAGGGGGGTTACAGAAAAGCCGCTAAACTTAATATTTACCTTGTATAAATCGTAACCTGGTTATGCTTATTACCGGCATTTTTATTCCACGAAGTGTTCTCTATTTAAAACTAGATAGGCAATAATCAATTGTAACGGTGGGTATTACTTAATTTCCGAACATGAAATAAGCAAATACGTTTGCTTTCATCCATGAATATATTCTTTCATCCTATTATTTAAGTAATTGTACTGTAAGAAATTGTGGATTAAGTATGTGCAATCAGATATGTCAAAATAAAAATTTCTAGGAAATTAATAAATTTTTTTATTTAATGTTTCCCATGTTTATAAAAATTCAAGTAAACATAACACGAGGCACTATTCCACACACGGAGGTTAAAAACGTCAACAAAGTTTTTTTTCGCCCATCATAAACAAATAGTTAATCATTCTTGGCCACATTTCAGTATAAACACGTACCTTGCAAATACCGGCAAAAAAGATTTAAACAAATATTTATATCAATTATAAAATTTAGAACGATTCAAACTTATCACGCAAAGTTCAACCATAGAGAAGCCAAACGCGCACAGTCAAATGTAACATTTAACCAACGTGCAACATTTGTTTTAAATAAAAAAAAATTAGACTTGCAAAAAATAACTGTGATAAAATATAGAAAAAAAAATGTTACACAGTTCAAAAAATTACTGTCTTCACTTTAGTTTTCGACCAAGGAAAAAGAACTGTTCTTAAAATTTGGAGCTGATAATTCTTAAAAAGGACGTACTTTTTATTAATCTTGTAAGGTTTAGTTTATTAAGTTAGGTAGGAAACGAGATCTCTGTTAAAGCTTTTGACAAAGGGAAAATTTTCGCTGCAACATACAAGATGCTCCGGTGGTATGTTTTCAATCTTTTCGAGGTGATCTTAACGTCCAGTATAAAATCAACAGCCACGCTACTTAACTTAAAATTTTCAGTAGTTATTCACTTAAGTAGTTAGATCACTTTACCATACAAGCTACTGTCCTTAGCCTAAGCTCTGGTATTGCAGATGGTTTTGGCTCGCTGCAGCCCGTACTTGTTTCGTCAAATTGTGGATATTCTTGCGATTGAGGTAAAGGATCGCGTGAAATACACAGAAAGGAGAATAAAATGTTTAAAACGTGGTTAAATATAATTTGAAAATTTATAATTTCTTTCTTTGCTTGTTGCTATAAATAACTACCAAATAAGTACACATCACATTATATTACAAAAAATTAAAACACTTAATAGTTTATATATAGCAATGATCGAAAGCACCACCTTGGAATAAAAATAATTTTAAAAATGTGCTAAGTTTTTGTTACATTAGAACATAGCTTGTTTAATCTGTAACATTTTTTTATTTAAAAAAACGTTTCTTAAGAAAATTGAGGTAAAATAAAAAGTAAGTTAGCATTTCATAGGTGCAAGTCAATCATTTGGTGAATATAATGAAAATCAAAAGTAATTATGCAAAAGTTATGATTTCATATATCACCTCTAGTTGCACACGCCTGCCCCACCCCACCAACCAAAGTGAAAGGCGAAGGCGTAATTTGTTCATTTCCGAGTAGAGAACATTTTCCGGCAGTGCTAGGAGTCGGAAGGGGAAATGGCAATTTTTTTTTTTTTCAAATTTGTAATGGTAGATTTATAAGACATTATTTTACCATAAACATCACACCGTGCATACTTTTTTACGTCATCTGTCACAGAGAAAATGTCGACAGTTACATGTTTTTTTTTTGTTCATTTTAACACCGACACTCACACAATTAAATAAAAAAAAACTAACAATTCATACTTTTATCATGAATAGTACTGTACATTGCAAGTGTGAACACATAGCAGGAAACTGAATAACAGGGTAGTGCCGACTGAAAGTAACAAGTTATAAGTAAAACTGTTTGTTGCTGTTTGGAGCGCAAACAAAATCAAAAACCACTAACGGTTTGCGATGGAACACCGAAACTGTCTGTATCTTATATGAGCGCAACAGGAATACAACAGACTGCATATTACTGGTTATGTTGGAACAACTACTATGCCACCGTTATATACGCAACAGAACCGACAACGAAAACGAGTAACTGGCTCGGTCGGAATACAGATCTGCCTGTTATCGTTATCAAGCAGAGAGCTAAAAGGAAATAACACCCACAATGGAACATCCTATTTCCCATTATTTAGCATTATATTACAGCGTCGCTGATAAGTCTATAATAAAATCACCATATTCGTTGGCACTTGCAAGCTTTGCGATTTGCTTATAGGCTATTTTCTGATAGTGCATCCATAAAGATATTTTTTCGCTGACTCAAACATTATCACTTCTGTAACAAAGCATTTCTGCCTCAGAACTAGACATCCACACCAAAATATTCATGTTATCCCGACCCCTTATCTAACAGGGTTCGCTGTGAAACATGTGTATTAGATAAAAGTTATCACATAGGAACAGTATTATTTTAACTGTTATATTATATACCGCCATTCCCTGCCCCAGCCCCTTCCTTCGGGGGAAAAACACAAAAGGTGACAGGCGATGGTTTACTTAGAGGAGCAGTTCAGAATAGAGATAGGAGGAGTGACAGAATTTGTATCTGCGACACTGTACTGTAGCTTCCATGTTACACAATACGCTTTATTTTTGCATATTGTCAAACAATGAATAAATAACTTATTAGGACTTTCAGGTCTATTAATCTACAAAATAAACAACTATCTATGTCAAGTCATTTATCGTTTTTTTCCCTACACTACTCTATTGATAAATATTAAGTGTACATCCTAGGTAGGGGCGGGATCTATATGAGTCACAGGGCAAGCCCCTTACAACTAAAAGGAAGGGAATTAATGCGAAGTAGGCATGCATTCAGGCAGAGAAGGATAGGGCAGCCATGGCCGCCATTTTGGTCTATGACTGCCTCCCAAAGTGTACCTATAACTGGCATTAATCAAAATGTTATGGAATACATCTGGTGTGGAATTCATGCTCTTTAAAGTAATTAAGAAAATCTATAAGAGAGAGGGTGGGGATTTTGGGTGTAGGCACCCTTGACGTTGAACTGCTGTCAATATTTCTATGCAAGTGAGCCAACACAATAATATTGACAGCAGCAATTGCAGGACCCCTTGCTTATCGTCGAGTGCGTCGGCAAACTGGGCAGCTCAGTCATGGCACCTACTCTGTCTTGGCTCTTTCGCGCTGACATCAGGATCTCCACGCCATGGGTGAAGACGGGGAAAATCGCTCGGGGAGTCAACCCCTCCCCAACCCCAATATAGTTCATCAGCAATGGGTGGGCTATTAAAATAGCTTGACGGGACATTTGGAACATACCAGTGATGATGGCGAATCCGCTGGCCCTGGAGTAAAGGCTGATATCAGGGATGCTTCCAAGGTCCGATGCATTCCATTCCATTCCTCACCCATTCGCAGTCGGCAGTCCGCAGAATCCAGCTGTGAGGTTCGCTACACTTCGCCCTTGTGGTACCTCGAGATCCCCCTCGCCGCCTTGATCGTAGGGCTACTTCCTGCACGATGCAATTCGCCATCTCATACTGAACTACCCAGGTTTTCAGCATCCACGACGACAGTGCTTTCGCATGGGCCAGTTCGTCCACGGGCTGGTATTGGAATATTCTTAGCTACCCCAGAGACTGGGGATACCGTATCTACCACCAGGGTGCGCGACGAGTTGCGGAATAGCACACAGCACTCAAGCTGCCACAGTCCCACCATAACTGAGGAAGCCCCTCGCCCCCGCTGATCCCAACAAGCAGGCAGAGCCTGGAGGGAGAGAAGCCACGAGCACATTTAACACTTTATGAAAAGGAATTTATTTTGTATTGCAATACAATGTAATAGGAATACATTCCCACTATCTTACAGTATTATATGGCAATACATCTTCTTTTTAAATAGCAAAATTAAGTTAATCTTTTCATTAAATAAAAATAAGGGGAAAAAAACACAATTTTGGCAAACAGTAAAACGTCATTATAATTAATATATGCAAAATTAGTCTTTTGAAATTATTGGAAAACTTTGATGTGAACCAATACCTGCCACCTATTAAACTAACCTAAACTAACACACGGCAGAGCATATCACATTGTCACACATCATTTGNGAAATATACCACTTTCTGGAGTTTTTTTTCTTATTTTCAGAAAAGCCCCTATAGTAAAATTTTACCCATTTTTTTATTTAAAAAAAAAACGTTTCTTAAGAAAATTGAGGTAAAATAAAAAGTAAGTTAACATTTCATAGGTGCAAGTCAATCATTTGGTGAATATAATGAAAATCAAAAGTAATTATGCAAAAGTTATGATTTCATATATCACCTCTAGTTGCACACGCCTGCCCCACCCCACCAACCAAAGTGAAAGGCGAAGGCGTAATTTGTCCATTTCCGAGTAGAGAACATTTTCCGGCAGTGCTAGGAGTCGGAAGGGGAAATGGCAGTTTTTTTTTTTTTTCCAAATTTGTAATGGTAGATTTATAAGACATTATTTTACCATAAACATCACACCGTGCATACTTTTTTACGTCATCTGTCACAGAGAAAATGTCGACAGTTACATGTTTTTTTTTTGTTCATTTTAACACCGACACTCGCACAATTAAATAATAAAAAACTAACAATTCATACTTTTATCATGAATAGTACTGTACATTGCAAGTGTGAACACATAGCAGGAAACTGAATAACAGGGTAGTGCCGACTGAAAGTAACAAGTTATAAGTAAAACTGTTTGTTGCTGTTTGGAGCGCAAACAAAATCAAAAACCACTAACGGTTTGCGATGGAACACCGAAACTGTCTGTATCTTATATGAGCGCAACAGGAATACAACTGACTGCATATAACTGGTTATGTTGGAACAACTACTATGCCACCGTTATATACGCAACAGAACCGACAACGAAAACGAGTAACTTGCTCGGTCGGAATACGGATCTGCCTGTTATCGTTATCAAGCAGAGAGCTAAAAGGAAATAACACCCACAATGGCACATCCTATTTCCCATTATTTAGCATTATATTACCGCGTCGCTGATAAGTCTATAATAAAATCACCGTATTCGTCGGCACTTGCAAGCTTTGCGATTTGCTTATAGGCTATTTTCTGATAGTGCATCCATGAAGATATTTTTTCGCTGACTCAAACATTATCACTTCTGTAACAAAGCATTTCTGCCTCAGAACTAGACATCCACACCAAAATATTCATGTTATCCCGACCCCTTATCTAACAGGGTTCGCTGTGGAACATGCATATTACATAAAAGTTATCATATAGGAACAGTATTATTTTAACTGTTACATTATATACCGCCATTCCCTGCCCCAGCCCCTTCCTTCGCGGGAAAAATACAAAAGGTGACACGCGATGGTTTACTTAGAGGAGCAGTTCAGAATAGAGATAGGAGTGACAAAATTTGTATCTGCGACACTGTACTGTAGCTTCCATGTTACACAATACACTTTATTTTTGCATATTGTCGAACAATTAATAAATAACTTATTAGGACTTTCAGGTCTATTAATCTACAAAATAAACAACTATCTATGTCAAGTCATTTATCGTTTTTTTCCCTAAACTACTCTATTGATAAATATTAAGTGTACATCCTAGGTAGGGGCGGGATCTATATGAGTCACAGGGCAAGCCCCTTACAACTAAAAGGAAGGGAATTAATGCGAAGTAGGCATGCATTCAGGCAGAGAAGGATAGGGCAGCCATGGCCGCCATTTTGGTCTATGACTGCCTCCCAAAGTGTACCTATAACTGGCATTAATCAAAATGTTATGGAATACATCTGGTGTGGAATTCATGCTCTTTAAAGTAATTAAGAAAATCTATAAGAGAGAGGGTGGGGATTTTGGGTGTAGGCTCCCTTGACGTTGAACTGCTGTCAATATTTCTATGCAAGTGAGCCAACACAATAATATTGACAGCAGCAATTGCAGGACTCCTTGCTTATCGTCGAGTGCGTCGGCAAACTGGGCAGCTCAGTCATGGCACCTACTCTGTCTTGGCTCTTTCGCGCAGACATCAGGATCTCCACGCCATGGGTGAAGACGGGGAAATTCGCCTGGGGAGTCACCCCCTCCCCAACCACAATATAGTTCATCAGCAATGGGTGGGCTATTAAAATAGCTTGACGGGACATTTGGAACATACCAGTGATGGTGGCGAATCCGCTGGCCCTGGAGTAAAGGCTGATATCAGGGATGCTTCCAAGGTCTGNCCCCTCCCCAACCCCAATATAGTTCATCAGCAATGGGTGGGCTATTAAAATAGCTTGACGGGACATTTGGAACATACCAGTGATGATGGCGAATCCGCTGGCCCTGGAGTAAAGGCTGATATCAGGGATGCTTCCAAGGTCCGATGCATTCCATTCCATTCCTCACCCATTCGCAGTCGGCAGTCCGCAGAATCCAGCAGTGAGGTTCGCTACACTTCGCCCTTGTGGTACCTCGAGATCCCCCTCGATGCCTTGATCGTAGGGCTACTTCCTGCACGATGCAATTCGCCATCTCATACTGAGCTACCCAGGTTTTCAGTATCCACGACGACAGTGCTTTCGCATGGGCCAGTTCGTCCACGGGCTGGTATTGGAATATTCTTAGCTACCCCAGAGACTGGGGATCCCCTATCTACCACCAGGGTGCGCGACGAGTTGCGGAATAGCACACAGCACTCAAGCTGCCACAGTCCCGCCATAACTGAGGAAGCCCCTCGCCCCCGCTGATCCCAACAAGCAGGCAGAGACTGGTGAGAGAGAAGCCAAGAGCACCTTTAACACTTTATGAAAAGGAATTTATTTTGTATTGCAATACAATGTAATAGGAATACATTCCCACTATCTTACAGTATTATATGGCAATACATCTTCTTTTTAAATAGCAAAATTGAGTTAATCTTTTCATTAAATAAAAATAAGGGGAAAAAAACACAATTTTGGCAAACAGTAAAACGTCATTATAATTAATATATGCAAAATTAGTCTTTTGAAATTATTGGAAAACTTTGATGTGAACCACGCGTCCACGAGCTCCTTGTACCCACTCTGACTGCCGCAGTCACAACAACTACACCAGGTCGCACCGACTACATCAGGCCAAGCGTGCGTAGTGCAGGTCGACCAGAACAAAACTTGCACATTCTGGCTGACAAGGTTTACGCAACTTAAGAGACCGCACTACTCACTTATTACAAGAGGTAATTTGTTTAATAAATAAGTAGGCGATCCGAAACTGTATTTACCCTAAATCCACAGCCGTTGGGAGCACTGGTAATTGGTAGTTGCATCGTCGCAGCCCGCTCAGATAAATAAGATGCAACGCACCACCGGGTGACATCAACTGGCTTGTAGGCCGAAGCTGAAGTGATAAGTTCCCCATAGTGTCATCCAGTAGTGTGCAGCATTTTTACTAACATATTTAACACAGTCGCCGCATTCACAGCTACAGTCAGAGGTGTGTTTTATTGTATTAATTGCAATTAAGCATGACATTCCACACCTATTTGCTATGGTGGACTCTCCATCCCTTCAGGAGACAGCCACCTGGCAACACTGTAGTCGGTGGAATGCAAACGCGCCATAGCACGTGAAATGCAAACAATTTTCACAAGAAAACATAATACTGTAATAATGTTAATTCGTATAAGTGTAATAATGTTTACTAAAAGGAAGATTGCTTATAAAGGCCTCCATCATTGTAACATATCATATAGTGTGGCGACACACCCCGTCAACTTCACAACTTTAAGCATAACAGACACTTGTTAATAAATCGGGGTGTCACCAATGCGTTTCATTTAATTTATATACTTTTTCACAATTACAATCATATCACAGAGTGTTCATGTTATGTTTCATTATTCGCCGTTTGACTTCGGTTCTGGTCGTTCGTGACGCAAAACGAGGCCACTCTGCCAGTTCGTCTCAGCACTCGGATCAGACCAGCAGCGTTGGTCGCCCGCTCCGCGAGGCCCCTTAGGCTGTAATCACTTCACTGCAATATTAACTTAATCAACCGGAACATATTTAAATTTATTTTAAGTATCGAGGGGAGAGCCACTCGCCCTCTCAACAGAGAGCTTAACACAATCGCGTATCAACATATTACCACATTTATTTCCTGCTAAGGTTACCGGCAGGCCATAAGTGCTGGGTCCATTTTCATGTACTATTCACCTGTAGTCAGAACAATGAATAAACTGCTTTACAAAGTTAGCTGTGGCAAATCATTGAAGGGTACTACACCCTCTGTAGCATCACCCACAATTTCATAGTGTATTTCAGGCGTACGAGATGGCCTACAGTCTCGTCATAAGGTATAAATAGTGCTACAATAAGTACATGACAACATCATCAACAAACTGGCGGAGATTTCCAGGCCCTCCTGTGCCTTCGACCGAACGACCCACATCATTAACTCTCCACTGGCTCATGGCGCTGGGCAATCCAACACTCAACATGCCCTGGGTAACCATGGCAACATCAATGGTTTCCAGTGAGAACGAAAGCAATCTTCTGTGGTACTTGGATAATGGTGCATCAATTCAAGTGACAAGAAGAGAGGCAGATTTGTGTGAAGCAGTCAACAAACCTACAGTGGAAATCTACACTGCCAACTATCAGCCACTGAGGTCAGAAGCTGTGGGTAAAGTAGAAATTGAATTAACAGTTGGCAATACTACCAATTGTGTAACTGCACACGATGTTCACTCTGCACTAAGTGTCACATTAAACATATTGCCGGTAAATATGATTACCACTAAAGGCAACATAGTCACATTTTGTGAAGTTAGAGGTCAAATTATAAATTCTGAAGGTGAACATATTGCATCTGTAAACTGGTGAATGGCATATATTTGTTAGACATTCCACAGACAGAAATGGTGCATCGGGAATGTGTAGCACAACATGATCCAGAACTTAGGCACAGAAGACTAGTCCACCTAAATCAAAGAAACATGCATTTGCTGAAAGGTATGGCTACAGGTGTTGAGCATTTAACCACAAGTGATAAATCGTGTGAAGTGTATGCTGTAGGAAAACAAGTTCGTTCCCCTTTTAAGTGCAGCAAATAAAGAGTAGGAGAACAGTTGGAATTTATTCATACGGATTTATGCGGACCTATGAAGAATGTGTCCATAGGAGGAAAGAGGTATTTAATAGTGTTCATTGATTGATGACTATTCACTTTCACATTCGTTTATTTCCTGAAAACCAAAGATGAAGTTAGCGATGTCTTCAAAGACTTTTATGCATTGGCAAAAAATAAAAAAAAGACTGGAAGGAGGATTAAAACATAGAGACCTGACAATGTTTTGGGATTTGTTAACCACGCATTTAACAATTCCCTTAACAGCAAAGGTTTTGTGCACCAGCCCACTACCAGATACACCCCGCAGCAGAATGGCTCAAGTGAACGTGCAAATAGGACGATTATTGAAAAAGTAAATTGCTTGCTACAAGATGCTGGTTTGCCAAAAACAGTGTACCTCAATAAAACGTGCCCAATAAAAGACCTTGACAAAATGCCACGCGAGGCTTGGCATTAAATGAAACCTAACCTAAAACACCTCAGAATTTTTGGAAGTGAGGTTATGGCTAAAGTGCCAAAGCAGAAATGGCAGAAGTTTGACCCTTGCTTAGAAAACTTAAATTTGTTGGTTACTGCGAAAATGGAAAGGATTACCGTCTCATTAACCCTATCACCAAGAAAGTGATAATTAGCAGAGATGTTGTGTTTTTGAAGCACAAGATGCTTCCGAGTGGTTCCCCATTGAAGCAGCCAATAAAAGTGCATCACCACCAGAGAAAGATAGTGACTTTTGATTTAGAACATATTGTAAGGGAAGAGGAACACATCAATTGTGGAGCTGCTGTTGATGATCCAACAAGCGGCAATTCAGAGGACAGTGAATAGGATGGAGAATTCAGATGTTTCTCTGCGCAAGAAGATAATATGGCAGTGTGTGTCAAAGGAATAAGGAGATCAAGCCAAATCGCAAACTAAGGAATGACCCTGCTGAAGAAAATGAGCCTCTTACTTCAGAGGAAGCAATGAGCAGTCTTCACGCTCTGAAATATAAAGAAGCCATGACCGAAGAATTGTTTTCGTTCGTAAACAATGACACATATGAATGTGTTGACATACCACTATGCAAAACAGCACTCAAGACAAAGTGGGTGTACAAGTTGAAAAACTCTGACGGTAAAACCCAATATACAGTGCCAAACTAGTGGTTGAAGGATGTGGTATTGATTACGAAGAGACCTTTGCTCTAGTCATTAGATACACACCACTAAGACATATGTTTGCATTAGCCTTCAAGGAAGATTTTAAGATGATGCAAATGGATTTAAAACAGAATATCTTCACAGCTATCTGGATAAGATTTATGTACAGATTCCAGAAGAAATCAATGACAATCCACCAGGAAAGGTTTGGCATCTTATGAAAATGATCTACGTATTAAAGCAGTGAGGTAGGTGTTGGAACAGACGTCTTCGTCAAACCCTGATTGCTATGGGTTTGCAACAATCAGAGGCAGATCCCTGTATCTACTACAAGAGAAATGGAAAATAAACTGCCACAGTGGTAATATACGTGTACGATGTTGTCATTTAATCAACAGTGAACATGTCGAAAAAAAGGTTCATGTCACTTTAGACTCTCAGTTTTACATGAAATATTTAGGTGAAGTCAAGAATTGTATAGGCATGAAAATCACCAGAGATTCTGAAGGAGTAACGTTACCTGAGTGGTCGGGGATAGTAATGCGGATGTCGTCCAGCGACTAGGTTAAGAAAAGTTAGAATATTACACAATATTCCTATTTTGAATAGAATGGGCACTTGCTCACTGGGTGAGCACGAAGTCACAGTTCTCAGGATCGTTGGCCGAACGACCACGTAGCTGTATCCCCTGATACACACGGTACAAATTTACAGGAAAATGTAATATATAGCTGGGGTATTCAGGCTCCCCAGCAAACCTTAGTATTATTACCTTCAACCTAATAAATGAAGGATGCCTCCATGAGGCATCGATGACTTCCTGGATAGGGCAGGGTCCGAAATACAACACTAAATGAGAACTCACAAGTTTCGGTTAACTCAAGTAGATTGTATTGCCGAATAGTGTACACAATTACATGTTTACAATGCAAATTAAAGCGGACCTGACTCACAAGGCCTACCAGCGGCCATTACGGTACAAAAAGGCCAAGAATTACGCGAAAAAAACTCACAATAGTAAATAAACCTCCGCAGTCGGTAAATTGAGCTGACGGAGGGGTGCTGCGAATCCAATCCGGGGAAGACTGTTGGTAAACTAGATAAAAGTTCCAGTAAATTACGTTAACCTATTGTAGTTAAGTGTTCAGAACAAAGTTTGAAAGTCCCCCGCGATGCGATGTACGTGTAGCACCTAAGACCCGTGGAATCAGACTGCCGGGGGTAGTGCGGGCGAGCGGCGTCCTNGGCGTGGGCGAACGGCATCCTTTCCGAGAGCTCACGCCACTCTGCGAGAGCCATTAATTTTCAGACCTCATTACATCAACAAATAAAACTTTCATATAAAAAACATTTAATCGATCGGAATAAACATCTCTGAGCTTGAGGAGAGTTCAGATTTCTTTCTAAAGCACTAATTTAAATACAAAACATGTATATGTGGTGCCTTGCAGAGCATGTGTGAAAACTAGGTATGTTATGTTTTGGGGCACTCTACGACCGGAACATTCAGGTTGAAATAAATACTAATTATTTCTCACGTCACTAATTGACTTGACTGGAAACACAATTACACTCGGAAAATTATATAGAACACTTCAAATATCCTAGCCTTGCTACTCTACACCTAATTAAATATGCACATAGCGTGCATTTATTCTGCGATTACTTCGCAATCCCCTAAGGAGACATTCAAGTGTTACGTAACG